>JAKTVL010000040.1:0-99855 GCA_030557175.1 Petasospora japonica
TAGCGATAGAGAGAAAGAAGGTCCAACGCGAACAAAGGGAGAAAGAACAGTTTGAAAGACAAAAGGTTGTTGAGAAGAAACGTAAAGAAAGGGAGCTAAAGAAAGAGAAACTTGCAGAGAGAACACGCACTGGCCAGCCTCTTATGGGTCCAAGGATCAACAATCTCCTTGATAAGATCAAGAAGCAATACGGTAATGACAAAAAGTAATGACATAAAGATAAAGTGACTCTATAATTGCACCTCTATTCAATCGAAGTGTGTGAATTCTAGATTGACACAGCTTTTAACAATTCTGCGAGTTCCTCGGGTAAATCATTTCTAAACTTGCTGTGGTCAAAGACATGACTGTCTCTGTCATTGAACCAAGGTCCATTATCCAACTCCCACAGCCCTTTTTGTGTGACAACTTTGGGTATTCCATTACTATATCCTTCATGCCATTTTTCCAATTCTCGCTTAGTCTTCCTGTCTAGCAACGTATAAACTTGGATGTCTCCTGCAACTCCAAAAGCCATGAACCTCTTTAACGATTTCTCTTTGTACCATGTAGGAGTCAGATCGCACCTTTTCAGTTTGGGCACAAACCCAGGATACGACTTGAACTTTGTGAATCCATCAAGGATACCAACAATTGTGCAATGAAGTTTATCCGTGGTGACTGTGAGTCCTGTCTCAAGAATAAGACTGTTTGTAACTTTGCGCTCCGTAGTGAATTCCTCAGATAGTTTCAACAACCGGTCGACGTAATCAAACTTTGTTAAAGCAAAGTCTGTCGTAGAAACCAAAACTTCTGTGTCATGGACATCAATGTTCGTTATTAATGAAGTGAAAGTATGCAGCTGAATAGGTTCTCTCATTCGCTTGGCATTCACATCATAAGAGCAAGTAAATAGATCACACCCACTAGAATACAGAATAGCACCGTCATTAAGTTGTTGAATTGTGATAACAGTACCAGGAGTCTTAATAATGTGCAATTCATAGGCTTCAACAATGGGGGAATCGCCAGCTTCTTTAGCCAATTTCAAATGAATAACCTTGATCTGGCCACCACTATTAGAGCCACAACCAACCAAAAGATTCCTGAATTTCTTCTCGGTGGAGGGAAGAACCCACTCGGAAATACAATAAGGTATAAGTCCCTCAAATATTCCAGTACCTTGCTTTTTCGCAAACCCTCTATCTGGCAATCTTGAAAACTTATTGGCAAACATGAGCCCCTTTTCATTTATCATGGCAAAAATTCCCAGATGTGGCACATATTTTAATTTTTGCGGCAGACAGTTCAGCTTAATTGATTTCAAGACAGGTTCTTTGTGTTGTGAAATGTTTGATAAGGAGAATCCATCATCTCTCAAAATAGCATACATAGAGTTAGATAGGGCAGCAGCGGAAAATACGGTTCGATCTCGGAGTTCTTGAAAGGTAACATCCACGGCAAATTTATGATCGAATGGTAAAACCCAGATAGATTTGGAAATCATAATGACATGATCTGGTGCCAGCTCAAAATCAATAGGGGTTTGACACAATGAAAGACAGTACCTCAATGTCAATTTCAAGGAAGTAAGTGCACCAGAGATGGAGTATGAAAGATATTCGCCCGTGCGTGAACTGATGTAGATAACATTATTTGCTGCCACAAGATCATGTGGTTCATCAATCGGAAGTTTGATTTCAATAACAGGTTCAATCGCACCATCTGATAATGCATAAAATGAGAGGTGGCCCTTATATCCTACCAATATTAACAACGAAGAGTCATAAACAATCAGCTTCACAAAGTTAGGTTCATGTTCAATCCTGATATCTTCGCACATACGTTTAATTTCACCTGCAACTTGGTACAGTGCCACCATACTATGGGTCCTTGACTCGGCAGTACGTTCCTGGAGGACAGCAACAACATTCTCAAAACAATCAGCATACACCACATGATCTTCCAAATGTCTTACAAGAGCATAATTTTCACCTGAAAGATCAGAAGCCACAATAGAGCTCTCAGTGATTTGAAAACAAACTTCTTCAAGACTTGAAATATGAACGGTACTCTTAACCAATTCAAGTCCGCTATCATAAACATCATAGAGTGTATCATTCTCGTATTTGAATACCAAAGTCTTCTCCAAAAATGAAATAATAAAGTATATATCGTCTCCAATGAAATGTTTATAGACTTTTTGTGCATGTCTTAACGTGTTATCAGTAATCTCTTTTGTAGCAACAAGCCCCTTCCTCAGGCGTGATAGCTTCTTTCCATGTAATAACCACATCTCTTGTAAACCTTCCTTAGTATCAACAATTTCAAGGTCCCATAAGGGTGCACTATTATCCCAAGTTTGATTCAAATGACCTTTTGAAGGGCTTAATCGGTCATCAGCTTTGGCATCATGAATGATATCATCAAAGACGATGTGTCCACTGTTGGTCACACAACTAGTAAAAATAAAGTGATAACCATCATCTTTCTTCTCCAAGATAAATTTATCAGCCTTAGGAACCTTCAATATAGGTCTAATGTGAATGCTTGAATCATAGATCACTATCGAATAGATAGTCCCATCTTCTGTAGAAATCAATACTTCATCATCTGCGTTAGCACCCAGAATTGGTGTGGGTGATCTGAACCAACTAACCGGTAGAGATGTTTGAAATTCAGCATATGGGAAGTTATAGTCAGCAGATAAGATACAGTTAACACTGACTAGAACCACCATGTTTTGCATAACCATGAGCATATTTTGTTTAAAAGGTAGCACAAAAACAGGAATATCAAATTGATTTGGCATCAACAACGGAGTATGTTCCATAATTCTACCCTCATCAATCCACCAATCAAACAATCGAATGACAAACCGTCTACCTGAAGTGATCATTATTGATGCAATTTGTGTGTGTGAATCCTCAGATATTGACTCCTGAGAGTCTAAGAAACAAGTGTCAATAATGGTTCCATCAAACACAAGGTTTCGAAGCCCCTCAAGAGAAACTCCCCTGGGGGTCTGGAAGCAATGATATAATCTTATCGTATCTTGGGCGGCAGTTATGGCAAGAGCCTGTCCAGAAGAATGGGTAAGCACTTTTCTTCCAACATCTGTGAGCTTGGGTAGTTGGTTTGATGAGGTTGAAGACTTCCACCATTGAACGACACAGGGAGTCGCAATACCATCCTTCAAGAATATTCTCACAATAAGAATCACGTGAGATGATAATGCCAGCACTAATGAATCCTCGTCTTGCTGTCCCACGTCAATAGTGCAACCTTTCAAAAGGTTTGAAGATCTTATAGAACTTGGAAGGTTGAATTGGCCATGGTTCATTATTAGTATTGATGATGTCCTCACTGCTACGGTTACCTGTTGAAGTTCCCTATCAAACTCCAAGATTCCTTGGTCAGCCATATTTTTGTCGGGTTTCTCACCGTTCGTCGTAGCCAGAAGCATAAGCTCCTCAACCTCATCATCAATATCAAATGAGTCAGGTTGTGAAACAAACTCTTCTCTTCGAGATCGTGGAATGATTGATCCATCATCAGCATTTGAAGTAGACTCCAGGCCTTCGAAAGGCTTGTTGGGATAGAATTTCATTTGGAAGAGCTCCTTAGTGATCTGTGAAGTCATGAGCGTGTCCTTGAGTAGTCCATGCGCGCCTTCATCGGCAGCTTGTGAAACATTGCACGCACTGTTCCCCGCCCATTCGAAGATGGATTCGTTGTCCTGATAAATCTCAATTTCCAGATCATCCGGTACAATCTCTCTCAGCATCTTTACGGCCCTGTCGGAGCTCTGTGCCTCTGGGATTAAAGAGTTGAGGCGGTAGTGGACACCTATGTGTGGTTCTCAAAGATTCCGCGCGATTGTGACAGAACACCCGCAAAGTTAATAACCAGTGTGGCTTTATTCATTATTCTTCGGGTGCTAGGTGTAAAAATGTTAGTAGATGTGCTTACGGTTTGAAAATATTACTCTACAATAGATCATTCAATCATGAGTCATGGAGTTTCAGTGGTATTACGACGCGCCGGGCGCAGTTCTATTAGTTGATGATTATACGTGTGTCAGTTCACGGTAGGGGCGCAGATGTCCATCATCTCCAAGCCGGCTTTGAGGCAGAGTGTTTAAGGTTCATTGCGGACTTCGCTCTTGGAAGGGTATGGGAGACGGATGAGATGCTGCTTAGCGAGGGCTGTTTGCGTACTGTCTGTGCCAGGTTGGCATTTGATGATGACCGTTGGAGGCTTGATGCCGTTGGTCTTGCCAGTTTGCTTAGCGTTGAAGATCTTGGAAGTGATCTCGCTGGAGGCAGCTTGGAGCTTTGCTGGATAGAGGTACGTGAAGTTTCCGATAGTGAACTGCTATTCGTTCCAGATACGGAAGTCTGCGGAGCCCTTCCCATTTGCGCAAAAAGACCTGTCTTGGAAGGGGATCTTGGTATTCTGGACTCTCTCGCGTCCTGTGGTGGCTTCAGTACCTTATTAACAACCGAAGTATTTAAAACAGTGGGCGTTGGGTTGGTAACAATTTCTTGGCGGCCCGTTGCTGTTCTTCGTCTCTTAGATGCACTGGACAGGATGGACGTACCTGTACGTTTCGAGTTTGGATCATAAGATTGTATGTTTTCTTTTTCCACTTCAACGTGCTCCATTCTCATCTCAGATGCATTGGAATTGTGGGATCTCACTGCTGCATAGTGCGAAGAGATGGAGTCCATCTTCTGGAACCTCGACCGATGAGAGCTGTTATATCTTGAGCTTCTTGGACTTAAAACAGATTTGCTCATGATGTGTGAATTACGGGATTTGGTAGCTGCTAGCTTATCGAGCTCCTCAAGCACTGTGTTACTGAGCTTGTTGCTATATCCAAGCTTTTTGCACTCTTCCTTGAGGGACAACTTAGATGGTGACATCGAGTCCAAGTTAGGGTACAACGGCTCTCTTGTGGCCCTCGATGGGGTGAAACTGAACACAGCAGAGGACGGTGCTTGCATTCGATTGAAGGGATGAGGCTGGTTCTCAGGCTCCTCCGGGATCACCCCCGGAAAGGCACCAGGCATATTCATGTTCATCGTGGGTGGGGAATGTTGCGGACGGAATGGGGGTGACTTCGATTGAGTGTGTCGAGCGTGACTAAAGCAGGTTCCTCGCCACAGATTCAATGACACTCGTGAACCGCAAGACAGAACTATACTACTGTCCCTGATACCAGTCAAGCAGTGCGTGATGATGCGATGGCCTTCAATTTGATTTCTTTGTGAAGTTTTGAAGGAGCCCCGAAGTTCTTCCAAAAGCGTCAAAAAGTAAACAATAGATGGATGCGGTACGGGACACATGAGGGTAAACTTGTCCGTTTTCCTCTCGGTCAGACTCCGAATTCTACAATGAAAAGGTGATAAAAAGAAAGCCATTGAACCTAATATTACATATTCCCGTGAGAAGCGCCGGATACAAAACATGACTCTGAACCAGTGGTGTTAAACCAAATAACAGAAGGAGCCGGGCTACCGATTATAGCAGTTAAAGGGGTAGAGACTCGAAAGCAAGACGTCACTTGAAAGTAGAGAAAAGGTCATAAAAAGGTGATAAAAAGAGAGGCAAAATTAAACACCAGTCCAGTTACAGAGTAACAAAAAAGGCGTACTTAAACGAAACATGGTAGGGGTACGTAAGCAACAACATTTGGTGTCAAAGTGTCTATGAAAACAAACAGGGGTCATTTCCAGTTTTTTCGTTACAACAAAAATCACAAACAGGAAGTAGCAAAGAGAGAAAGAGGAGTTTCAGAATCATTCCTCAGGCTCGGCTGCAAGTCTCTCACGGCGTTGTTGTTCTCTCTCCATGTTCTGATTCAAGAAAGACAAGGCCTTTTCAACAGACTTGCCAGGGCCGACAAGAGTGAATCCGCGTTGACCATTAGCATCATCTTCAGAGGCAATTGTGATCTGGGCGCCAGAAACCTTACGGATTTCTTGAATTCTTGAGCCGGCCTTACCAATGAGACAACCAACCATATCACTTGGGAAAGTAACGGTCTTTGTGATCTCACCACTTCCATTTGAAGATGAACCATAATTTGAACGTCTCACACTTCTTGAGGATGGGATGTAATAGGTAGTACCTGTAGCACTGTGGAAGTCCTCCATTAAGCAACGAGCAAGGATTCTGCATGCAGCTTCAATGGCAGATGGAAGACCTTGCAATTCCACAAGTCTTTCAGAGGAATTTTGAAGGAAATCCTTTGATGCAACAATCTTAACATCGTACTCTTGTTGAAGTGCTTTGATTCTAGCACCTTGTCTTCCAATGATAGTCCCCATCTGAGAGTTTGGAATCAGAAGTCTCAAACTCGTGGTACCCTCTGGGCCTGGTGGTAAAAGACGTTTCAATGGGAAATATTGGAAAACAAGCTCATCCAATGGTGA
The DNA here is from genome assembly GCA_030557175.1 of Petasospora japonica. Lineage (NCBI taxonomy): Eukaryota > Fungi > Ascomycota > Saccharomycetes > Phaffomycetales > Wickerhamomycetaceae > Petasospora > Petasospora japonica. Next base: position 6,420 of record JAKTVL010000040.1, read on the forward strand.
AGACACCAAAGCTTGGGCAATGAGACCAAGAGCCTCGGCTGTGGAATCGATCGGACCCGTCACTGTGAGGATACGGTCAGGAGTACCAACTACAACCTGTGAAACACCGGCCTTGACGTTTGTCTTGTCTCTAATATCAGCAATAACAGCACCATTCTTTCCGATGATTATACCTGCCTCCTTCACAGACACGAGGACGCGGAAAGCTATTATGGCAGTGGTGACCTCGGCAGTTGGGAGCACAGTCGTGTCAATGGCATCTGACGATGTGAAGTTTGCATCGAAGAGTGATTCGGAGGCTGAAGAGTCTGCGGCGTTCATTGTGTACGCGTTCAAAAAGGGGTGGTATGTCAAAGTGACGCGATGGAGATGAGAGAGGGGAGGGGGCAAGGCGCGCTAGGGTGATTGATGAGGTCCGGGATGGCTGGAAACAGAGCGGGCGCGGCGAGGACTTGAACGTGGAAACTGAGATCGCTTGATGGCTAACCGAGGATAATTGATGGAAATCTGCGCAGCACTCGAGAGGTTGTTGTTAGGCAATGCTTAATTGCTTTACGTGGTGTCAAAATACAACTTTTTTGGGTTCCTTTACTACAGCTGGAGGCAAATTTTTTGCGTGTCGCGAAAATTTTCAGATTACGTAATTCATGACGAATCACAATAGGAACGTGGATTGTGGGGAAGCGAAGAGCAGTGGAGCGCAACTAGAATGGCACTTTCCAGTGCTTCGGGCCGGATATGGTTCGCTCTCGGAAGTGGCGCTGCTGGTTTGGATTCATCATCTTCACCTCCCTGGAACTGTTCGTGTAAACCTCTTCAGTGACATCGGCGTTGTACCTTAGCGGCAGGTAGGCCGAAGGGTCTTGATCGTGCAGAAGAAGCTCAATGGCGCCATGCACAGCCAGTTCCAGTCCAGATATGTGCTCCCCGGTGTCATCCAACGTATAGTAGAGTATATCCGATCCCTTTGTATCCTGACTTTTCTTCAAGTCAATGAACTCAAACTCTAAGTTTGACTTCGGCATGGTCCCTTCTTCCTCAATGGTGAGCAGGTGCTTCGTAAAGCCGCCATTCTTCGGTGGTTCAACATCAAATGATCCAAAGTTCAGTATGGATACCTTATCTGGAGGAAGCATCTCAGAGATATAGCTTGGCGGATACCTTACCATCTCTAAGTTCTCGGAGCTTATGACAGCCCTGAGTGTCCCAAGACCCCGTGAGCTTCTCCTGTTCCTCAGCGCTAATTGGAATGAGTACGTTCCGGGCAGTAATGCAACCTCCTGTGATATCACTATAGACCTTGCATTCTGAATCCTGATTGGCCCAAACTCCTCAACTCTCGCTTGCTCGTCATTCGGGTTATCTGTCTGGGCCATGAAGTACTTCCCCTGGAAGAGGATCTTCCTGTTCTTGAAGAAGGCCATGGCTATCCACCAGCACGGATCAGGGTACACCAGGTCTTGCAGCGCCCCATTCCAGAACCGCAAGGAGGAGAGATACCTCTGCAAATACGGCATCAGCTGCTTCAATCTCTTGAATGTGAAGAGCCCGAGAAGCTCGTGCTTCTGCTGCTCGTTGTAGAGAACATAGAAATGTCGGGAGGCAAACCGGAGCTCAGGTGCCACACCCAGTATCTGCAGTTTGAGCTCGACCGGAAGCCCTTCCATCTCTGTTGGCACACACGGCACGGAGCGAATGAGCGAACTCCCTTACGACACACCAGACGAAAGCAACAGCTCGCTCCGAAAACATCAACAAAGCATGGAGAGTGGCCCTACCGCGGGTTTCGCGGGTTTCGCGGTCAACCTGTTCGAGATGACACGGGGGCGGCGACGGCGGTTCCCGCATGGAAATTCTAGAAGAGAGCGCTGCCCCCGTTATAAAAAGGGCCCGTAGCAAGCCTTTTTTGTCCGCTACTTCGAAGCTATAAAAGGCCAAGTTTGAACGAGACACAGCTTAATACGCAATGGCAATTTCACCGGAAGGTATGTGTGAACCCGGCGCGGTGCTACGGCCGCCACTTGTTCTTACTCCCCGCGCACCGATACTAACCAGCCCGTCAGTCCTTTGGGCGCAGAGATCAAACGCCACCGATGCCTCCAAGAACGTACTCTTCATCACCGTGAAGATTCCAGACTCCAAAAATACAAAAGTGGAGCTCACATCCACACATCTGAACATTGAGAGCGACAGCGAGGACTACGACGAGCATTACAAGCTGGCTATCGAGTTCTTCGAGGAGATTGACACCAAGAACTCGCACTCCACAAGAAGCGGCAATGCCCTTAAATTCGTTCTCCGTAAGGCTGAGAAAAAGGAGGAGTACTGGCCGAGATTAACAAAGGAGAAGGTGAAATACCACTTTATAAAGACCGATTTCGATAAGTGGGTTGACGAGGACGAACAAGAGGAAAAAGTTGATGAAGATGCCTTTGGTGGATTGGGTGATATGGCGGGAGGAATGCCAGGCGGTTTCAACATCGAGGACTTTGCAAGAGAAAACCCTCAATTGAACAACTTGAGGGATGCGAGCGGCGAACTTGACTTCAGCAAGTTACCGCATTCCGAGGGTGATGATGCTATCAATTCATCTGTTGCCACCGATGATGACTTCAGTTCTTCAGATGACGATGATGAGGTTGAAGCTTAACGACCTGATATTGCCGAGTTGATCTGCCGTTGTAATTTCTAGCATCAGATCCTAGGATAATTATTTAATTGCGTATACAATCCCCTTGTGTTTTTTGAGTTATATGTTAATTGCTTGCGAGTTGCATGTTGTAGGCTTTTGGAGCTACTACGTATTAGCAACGCGTCTCGGTGGGCTGCAGATAACTTGCAAAATTCCAAAGACGTTTAATTGAAGAATATAGAAGGTAAAACGCATACCATGGAGTATCAAACAGCCTGGAAATTCAATTCGTCCTTGTAGAGAAGTTGAGAGGCGGCCCATTTAGCACCTGGCTCCAAAGTCTTAAAGGCGTGAACATATCCCGGTTCAACACACACCATGTTCTTGTAACCAGTCTTTGGCAAAAAGTCGCCCATTCCTTCAGATTTCTTAATCCATGGGTTCCAAACAACAACATCTGGAAGACCCTCTCTCTTGAGTGTGTGGACTGGCTTACCAAGGGCAACAACCTGAAGCAACTTGTTCTCAGGAACCTTTTGATAGATTCTGTCAACCTCCTCGGTGAAGGAGACAACAGGCAGCCTCTCCTCATAAGTCTGCTTCAAAAGCTGGTCGTAGCAGATCTCACCAGGCAAGTTCGAGACCATGACGTCATCAATATCGTTAACCTTCAAGTATGTGTGGAAGAGCCAATTGAACTCCCATGGGTGCTTGTCTGTGTTCTCAATCTCGATGGTAGTCTTCAATGCCTCCTCAGTCAGCTCAATTGTGTAAATCAGAGTGAAGTCGTTTCCTGGCCACTTGGCAAGCAGGTCCTGATCAATGTTCTCGGGACCTAACCCAAACTGAACAGTTGGAGGGTTCTCCTTTGTCTGACCCAAAAATTCCCATGGAGAATTTCTAGCAAACCCATGCTGGGGCAGATTAGCCGTTGGTCCAGATTCCTTCTTACCAAACACAGGGAACACCAGCGGTATACCACCACGAACAGCCTTTGTACCATCTAGTTTAGCGCCTTCACTGAGCCAGAGCTGTTCCTCACCCGAAAGGGACCAAGAGTACACAGTGGCACCAAACTTGAGAATGGATACCTGGGTCTTGGGGTCAGATGGGTGAGTGATCACCACACGGTCTCCAAGATCTTCAACTGTCATTGTATATGCGATCTGACGGGGTCCAGATATGGTAGGCTTGAACAATTGGATGTATGGAGCCCTGAATGCCGTGGATTTAGCAAACCGGGCGCGTTTGAAAGTGGACACTACTACTAGTGTCCACTTTCAAATATCTCTTTGTCACGTGACCTGCCGTCTAATGACGTGTCGCCACTTCGTGCGGAGAAAATCTCCACAGGAGAAAAAGGACAGGGAGTTATTGGGCAGCGTTATCATCAGCAAACATAGAAAAGAGTTCCAGATTACTTTCACTGAGTCATGAGTAGTGTCGTCCCCTTCTCGCCGCAGAACAGACATGTTGTTATGACGCTGTACCGCCGCTCGCTGAAGCTTGCACGGGACTGGATCAACAGAAGAGACCATTACCGTGTCAAGGCGTTGGAGATTAGAGCCCAGTTCGACCTTTACAAGAATGTTGGTAATCCCAAAGAGCTGAGGGAGCTCATCGACAAGACTGATGCGCTGCTTGCCAAGTACAAACACCCTGATCCATTCATCCCACCAACAAGACCAGGTGGAACCAAGTTTGAGAGATATGTTCCTCCCTCCCTGGACGAGCCCCTGCCATACCGCTACTGAAGCTTTTGCTTGTTGTAGTTATTTATTGATGCTCACCGATTGTGAGCTGTCGTCTATTTATTGCTCTATTTATTATTTATTTTGGCTCTCTCTACCACTACTCAGCTCCACCTTTGCTCTCAGAAAGAGGTGATCCTGTATATCAATCCAGAGAGGAAATATTTACATCATACAAAACTAAACTAAAGTGTACCATGAATAAAGGTTCCTTCGTAAAAGCGCTATAACTTTTGTCCTTCTGTTTGCGAGGATTTTTTGAAATGTCGCTTGATCTTATCATGGAAAAAGCTAATCACGTATTCCAGCCCTCTTTCATCACAAACAACACCGTTGAAAAGCGGAATAATTTTAACACCATTCTTCTTTGACATGAACAAATCCCCCTTAACGGATAACTCATTGTTCAAGAACTCAAATCCCACTAGTGGCTCGAACCCGACATAGTAAATAAACTCGCCATTCTTAATCTTCACTTGAATATTCATCTCGAGCATCTGGCGCACCTTGTTGTCAGTGTTATAATACATAATAGTGAACAAGGAAGCGCTCTTGGTGAACACTTCGTATCTCAATTTTGTGGTATCTGACTCGACGTTATTATCCTTTTCAGATGCTAGGGCGATCTCATTGAGTTTAGATACCAACTTGCTTGATTCTTGAAGATATCTGAACAAATACCCAATGCCCTTCATACTCAAATAACTCTTAATGGAAACTAAGCATAAATTGTGTGGGTTGGATTGAGGGAGTTCCAAATCAAAGTTGTCCTTTAATGTGCAGATTTGATCACCGTATTTAAAAACAACCTGATCAAGCTTGACACTCATCAAATTCATCTTCTGTAATTTGAGATAATTAATCAGTTCAATAATCTTGGCCAATCTTTCCAATTTAATCAGTATGTTCCCCAATATTGATGATCTTTTAATTTCAACAACTTCAAATATCTCAAATACGCCACCTGGACCAATGGCAAAGTCTTCCAATGTTAAATTTGTGTTTAGTTTTCCTTTCAATTTCACTAGCATTGTTTTATTAGTTGGATCCACCTTGAATGTAAGGAATAATGCATTTGCAGTGTCTGGAATCTTGATAAATGTATCAGTCTGAATGATAATAGTATCATCTTTAGAAACAGCGTATTTGCAACCCTGTAATTCCTGGGTAATGAGATGTGTCATAATCTTCTTCGATACATAGTCAACCAAAGATTTAGATGTCTTATAATCGAACGATTCAATCAACAATTCAGTGGAAGATGAGAGTGACCAATGCCCCAGAATAGACCTGATATTCCCAATAAAAGGCTTTATTTTGGTATCCACAGAAACAATCAAATACCAATGCTCGGGCCATTCACTTCTGGTATAGAACTTCATATTTTTTGTCGGCGTATATGGATCATGCTCAAATGAATATGTGGAAAGTTTTTTCAATTCGTGTGGGCTAAGCTTGATCAAATCATGCTGAGTCCACCCAGTTGCAGACAAAATGGTCGATATTTCAGATAATTTCATATCCAATCTAATGGCTTGCAGATTATCATTGATGTTCTTAAAATCATCCACGTTCAACTTCTTTAATGAATTATTCAATGTTGGTGTAGAGTTTTTGAAGTAGAACAGACCGGTCAACTCGTTGATTTGTAATAATGATTTATTCACAGTCAAATCATCAATGCTCTGCAAAATAGAAGAAGCATGTCTGTGATAAATCTCTCTCAGGAAAAGAGCGATATCTTCAACTTCATCAAAAGTCTCGATGTATTCCCCCTGCCTGAACCATTTATAAACCAATTTGTTAGACTTGTTTAATCCAATCTCGATATAGGAATACTTGAAGACAAAACTGTTTACCCAATAATGCACCACAATCTGGAACTTATCAGCATGATAGACGTGTTTAATATTCTTCAATTGACTGAGCCTCTGATGAATAATGTAAAGTTTGATTGTGTTTGTATAATCTGTCAAAATCTTTTTCAACTCATTGAACCCAGAATTTCTGAGTGCTTCATTACATGTTCTCATTAAACGTCGACCAGGAGCCAAATCTGCAAATGTGAATTCAAAATTGATCAAGAAGAAAGGTGAATTCTCATCTGCTGCTGAAATTTGAAATTGGAAATCCTCGGTGTATATATATATGCGGCCATCCTTAATTTCATAATTGGTGAATTCCTCAGGCAAGTCATCCGCCAATGCAAATCTCATGCATAGCAAAATGTTCAGATCTTTCAAAGTCTCCAGGACTTTACTTGCTGATATCCTTGACTCAATGAAGTTGTGTGTCGGTAGCGTTGGTCTTCCATTTGTGAAGACTTCAAGGGCAGTGATCAAATCCGGATTTGGAAGTTTGGCACTGAGTAAACTTTGATTTAGCGACTTAGTTGCCCATATTAGGTTTGAAAAGTGGGATGTTTGTTCTTTTAACCAAACCAAGACGTCAATGAACTTTGTGAAATCATGAGCGGCCGTTTTTGACCATTTGGTAAGCACGTACAGCCTCACAAACTCTTGACGAAGTCTGACAATGAGTTCGAGTAATCGTTTCTTCTTTGCTTCATTATTCGGTTGTATCTGGATTGCCTGTTGCAGCTCGGCAAAAGAGGATTCAGCAAACTTTCGCAGAATTTCCGAGAGAGGGATGATGTTTTGCGTGATGTGTGGTATCTCTGGTGGAGCATCCGTTGACACCTGCTGTTGCTGCTGCTGCTGCTGCTGCTGCTTCAGCAACGCGGAATCCATCGTTATCAGACTGCAATTATCTCCTGTATAACGTGAGCTGTTCAATGAGAGTATTCGTCTACTATCGAGAGATGCAAATGAAGGTAACTAGCCCCCTGCGCTCACTTAGATGGCTGAAGATGCTGTCGGTGGCAGAGGTTATGAGACGAGTCAAGAGTCGTAGTTCCGGCTCAATGACAAGCACACTCAGAGTTTGCAAACGAAATTCAACGGCTGATCACCTCAGAGAATACGAATAACCCACCCCTGCAGTTCGTTTCTCGGCCAGTGACCCTAAGCGCCGTGTTAAGGAAGCTATGAAACGAACAACTGAAGTGACAAAGGGCTCTTTCTCACCGCTTCTGTTTTCGGGTAAGAGCACCCATCGCGAATTGAGGCGCGCCGGAAGGATCTGGAGAGTCTTGTAGAGGCATCTGATGGGTGTTGTTTAGTGTCAATTTTGCCCCTATTTGATAAATCTCCCCTCAGTAATACTTTCGTGATATTTGACGCTTTATTGGAAACTCATGAACTCTTATTTCAGCTACGCCGCAGCTCCAAGCGCTGCATATTAGAAGCACCTTTGCAAGGCTCGAGAATTTAACATCTACTCTTCCCCAACTTAAGGCTGGCCATGGCAACTTTGAGACGCAATATCCGTCCAGCTAGTATTACGGGTATCCATACAAACCATAAAGAGAACAATGTACTTCTCGGCCTAGACAATCGAGGGAATCGTAGGGTAGCCGCCCTATTCACGGGCGAAGCTGCCGTCACTTCCCGCCGCTGTTGAGGCGTGCAGGACACCCGCGGATACCCAGGGCCTTCACGATTTGTTTACGCTTTTTTGCCCGCCTCCACAGGTCGCTTCCCTATCTACACGAGGGGCAAACGGTCTTCATAACGGGTTTCCAGACGGACGGACGGTGACCTGGACTCACTGCTGCGATCACTTCCTCCTGCGGCAATCTCTTTTTCTTACCGCCGCTCAATTTGTGTCGTCCGCTACAGCGCTCTGTTCTCTCTCGCTGCGTAGCATTCAAGACACCAACAGCCCTCTTTGCCGCTGGGCTGTTGACGCTTTTTCCCCTGAAAAACTGGCCCCATCCACCGTCACTGCCCAACTCTGCTCTACCATTGCTGACATGCCGGAGAACGGGGTGGACGGACAGCTCGAGGAACAGGCCGCAGAGACTAGGAGAATGTCCCCAGCCAAAAACCTCTTCCGCAAGATGTTCGACATGAAGTCCACTCAGCAGCGGCCACAGGGCGAGCCATTGCCAACACCACTGGAAATACGCTCTTCTGAACACGATTCTACTCCCAGTTCGCCAATTTCGCCCGAATTTGACTCTATCACATCGCTCCCCACACCCCTCCTTGGTGAAGTAGGCTTTTCCCCGTCTGCACAAGCCTTGTCCCCAGGCTTTGCGTCGCACGGCACCCCTTCCAGAAAGGGAGCGAAGAAGTCTTATGGACCTCTGACTACACGTCCATCTGTGCTGGAACATCAGATGGGAGTATCAGCTTCAAACCGTGTCGTGTCTGAATATGGATCTAAAAATTCCATTGATCGCTACTCAAATGCCTCTAAAGCAGGTCTGCTGGATTCCCGCGCCCAAGGATCTCACAGATCGCCATACAAGAGAACAGTATCCACCCCTCTTGTGGAGGGACCAGAAGGACTTGAAAGAGAAGATCCAGGCGAGAACTATGATTCCAATTCCACGGCATCTGTTTCACGAGACGTCGTTTATCGTGGAGTCGATAATGATGGTAATGCACATTCTTGGAGAAAATTGAAACAACTTGGACGAGGAACATTCAGTGTTGTGGTATTGGGCGAATGCATAGATCAAAGAGTTGCTCCAATCATGCAAAAAGTTGCAATCAAGATTGTGGAACTTCCCACTCAGAGGGAGACAAGAACAAGGGTGGAAAGCTCTCTACGAAGAGAGCTAGAAGTTTTGAAATCGCTTTCGCATCCATCAATCATCAAACTTTTAGCTCTGAGTGCTCAAGATGATAAGTATTGCATTATCACTCCACTATGCCCTGGTGGTGATCTTTTCGAATTGGCGGCACAACATAGAAATGATTTGAAACCACAGACAATTAGACGGATCTTTGCAGAAACAGCGTGTGCAGTTGCATATCTTCATAAAAATAACATTGTTCACAGAGATATAAAATTGGAGAACATTCTTGTTAATATTCCGTTTGAATTACTGGTAAGTTTGGATCACTTTGATCTTACTCCTATTATTACGCTTACTGATTTTGGTCTTTCAAGAACCATTGATCCGGCTAATCCATTACTCACAACACGATGCGGTTCAGAAGATTATGTCCCACCAGAGTTGCTCATTGGTCTTCCTTATGATGGAAGGCAAAGCGACAGTTGGGCACTTGGTGTTGTGCTTTATGCCATTATGGAATCGCGTTTACCTTTTGATCCACCACCAACGAAATCCATCAGAGCTCGTTCAAGGGTTGCACATAGAATTGCAAGAATTGAGTGGGCTTGGTCAACATTTGACGACGAAAATATGGGATTTTCATGGAACGAAGACGACTGGAGTGAAGCCAAATGGATTGTGTCAAATCTGTTGGTTAGAAGAGAGAAGAGGATTACATCTGAAGAAGTCTGTCGAACAAAGTGGGTTAGTGATATCATTCCTGAATCATTCAAACTTATTTGATTTAATTAACATACATCTAATGCACTGTATGAAATAGATAGAGCTTTGGACAATTGCTATACTAATATTAATCTAAGCTGTTTCTCAGTCATAGTTCCGGGTGTTTATGACCAATACACCGAGTTGTAAGCTGTAAAGTAATCGCTAAAGAAGCCAATAGCTGCAATTACAATATTCCAAAAAATGATGTGCGCGCAATTTATCATACAGCTGTTTTATCTCGTGACTCAACCAACAACATTATTGAAAGATCCTTCCTTCTCCTTAATTTCATAGAAAGTTGGGCCAACATCATGGTTACCATGGTACACCCATCCATCTTCTGTTATGTGATACAGGTTGATAGAACCACCACTGTATGCATCACGATGAGCAGCTGCAAGAATAGAACGCTTACCCAAATAAAGTGCCTCTTCGACAGTAAGATCCCAACGCAAGTTTGAATCCAAGACACCATAGGCAAATGTCTGACCAGAACCAACACAGAATACGTCACCTTTCAATCTTGTGCCGTCTGAGTCCACATAATAGATAGTAGGACCTTCTTTCTTGGTGTATCCACAAATCATTGTACCCATGCTGAGACCCATTCCCTTGTACTGATACACCAAATTCGAAAGAATCTTTGATGCTGCAGCGACAGAGATACGTTCCTTCTCTCTCAATTCATGCAAACGACACTGAGTACCTAGCCAAGTCTCCCAAAACTGACAGTCTGCCGCACCACCCGCCATTGTTCCAAGCAAGAATGGATTGATTTCAATGACTTTCTTCACTGTTTGAGACGCGATCCACTGACCAGCTGTGGCACGCGAGTCGACAGCGACAACGATACCACCTTGGAAACGGAATGCGAGTGTCGTAGTACCGTGTGCAATCTTGATCTTACAATCCGGGTTCTTGGAGTCGTCTGTGTGAGCTCTGAGAAATTCTGCAGGCTGGGAAATCGGTGGCATGGCAAGGGATGGGGCAAGAGGGAGCTCCACACCGGTGATGAAGTCATGTTTGAGCTCCTCATCTTGTGCATATCCAAGTGCGCTCAGTGTTCCCGGTTTTTGGGTGTATTTCTGTGCAAGTGTATCCATGACTGACTAGGTTATCTCTTTGGGACCCTGTGGTTTCAATTGCTAGTTACTTATTGTTGTTGATGGTGATGTTGAGTGGCGGTTTGTTCGCCACTCAGAAAATCGCGTCTAAGAAATCTGCCATTTCTGAACGTGTCTATAATATCTATATGGCCTGGCACTACAATAGAATTAAGCCGATTTATTTTGGATGTTTGATTGTTGCTTTTGATTAGCAAGATGATCAGTTGGCATGTCTGGTATTACCTCCACCTTGTCTCCACAACCACAATGCTTCTGTTGCGTAAGAGCGCACACTAAGGTTGCGAGTAACATTCTCATCGGCAGCCTCTTCTAGAGTTTCAATGATTCGTAACTCATCAATCAATCCCCAGAACATCTGGTCAAACTCCGTAGATGCCTTCTTGAGAGCATCTTCATCTGGCTGAGCTTGCTCCTCTTCATCCTCTTCGTTCTCAAACTCCGGTACGATGTTGTACTTTCCCCTCCCAAGCTTGTGCAAGATCCTTCCTAGTGTTTGGATGGCAATACAACGTTGACCTGGCACCGTCGATCTGGCTAGATGTGCAAGCTCTTTCAGTGTGTATCCAGCAAGTCCTGGCCTATCAGCATGATGATGAAGTCCCTTGTTCGTATCAATTTTATCATTGGCTGTTGGAACGACCAAATTACCGTGGAAATCGAATCGAAGATCTGCGACGTTATCAAACACCAGATTCGAGTTATCCATCTCCGGAACTGGTTCCATCCATTTCAGCTTTTCAGTATCCTTAGGCAGGTCTGGGAAGTATTTCTCGTGAAGCTTTTCATAGAAGTCTGGGTCGTTGAGATCAAGTTTGTAGTCATCATCGCTTACGGCTGGTTTGGGGAAATGGACTGTTGATATGGCCTCTTTAATCGGTTTCTCAGAGGCTTCTTGCACAATCTGATATGATGATGGTGCAATCTCATCCAAAGTCTCCACATCTTCCCATTCTGGGTCCTCAGGCTCGTCATACTTCACAGCTGATATAGGATTGAACCTTACCTTCTTTCCGGTCGCATGTGTTTTCACTTTTGGTTCATCCTCTGGGATTGCTTCAGATTTCTGTGGCGGTGAACCTCTGATTCCAAGAGCTTGGTTCACAGCATCAGCATCAAGAGTCTGTTCCATCCATTCCTCTCCATTACGACCTCCACCAATCCAGCTTCCATAACCTTCAAAGTCTGCTCCTGGCTCTTTTGTTTCTTTCTTCCCCGTAATTTCGGAAGCCTTCTTTTCAGTTCTTCTCAATAAAGCTTGAAGAATCTTCGGATCCATGGAATCTAACAACTCTTCTTTCTCACGAGCACGCTGCTCCGCAGTCATCTTACTAAGAATCTCAATGTTCTCCATATGGATTCTCTCTGCTTCAGTCATACCTTCATAGTCCATGGATTGCTTCTCCTTAGGTAATCTCTTCATTCCCGTCGCTTCGTCGAGTTCGTATCCATCTTTGATAACTTTGGCTGTTTTTTTGACCGGTTCTTGGGCCTTCTTCTGATACCTCTGTCTCCATGCGCTTTTGTGCTGAGGCTTTGGAAACCCGCCAGCGTTTTGGATGGGAGCGAAGGTGAGTGGCTCTGGTTCAGCTACTTCCTTCTCGACAATATCACCCAGTAAATCCATATTTTGTGAGATTCCGACGGCGGCTACTTTGCAGAGTAACCGAGTATCGATGAGCTTATTAAACTTCTGAGCCCAGGAAAACTGTGTGGCGAGTCTGATCGCGTTTAGTCGCGGACTTGCACTGAGGTCTTTTTGATCTTCTACATGGCTTTTATAAATTATTCCGCCTTTTCTGATCATACAACATGAGGATTACATTACTGGTCTTTAAACATTAAATTTTCACTCTGTCTTTGGCATCTTGTTCGTTGAATTATCCAAAGGCAATGAAGTGTCAACATCATCAAATCTTCTCTTTGTAGAACCTTCTGTGTTTTCACCGAAATCTTGGGAAAGCAATCTATTCAGCTCATCGTCATCCATTACATTTGTATCAGTATCATCTAACCCGGGTGTACCCTCCTTTGATAATGACTCTAACACTTTGTCAAATTCTGGATCATTCAAATCATCATTCAAGAAAGCCAGGTCTGTTTGAGTTTCTGTCTTCACAGGTAGGGCGTGAGACGCTTGTGCAGCACCCGATATTAGCGGTGTTGAAGCCGAAGCAGTTATAAGAGGAGTATCCGCCTTAGTCGTGGATGGTGCCACTTGGGCTTGTGACTGAGGTGCCAGCTGTTGAATTGTGGACCTAGAAGTGTTCTGGGCTACTGATTGAGCACTCACAGTTTGTACAGGTGTAGCCTGGTTCAGCTTAACCTGTGGTTGGTCGGAAGACTTCTGAGAAGAAATATGGGGTGTATCAGAATGAGAATTCTGTGAATCTGATACATCCGGAGCAGCAGCAGAAGAAATGGATGCAGCAGCCTTCGGAATCTGAGGTTGAGGTGCTTGCGCTGTGGAAATAGGCGCTGATGGGACTGCAGTTGCTGAAGACGTCGCAGAAGGAGGACTCAGCTGTCGCTGTGTAGCAGCCACTGGATGTGTGGCATCATGTTGCTTTGCTGGTTGGGACTGAGTTGGAGCTCTCTGCTGAATTTCCGGAACAGTAACTTCTTGCTTTATTGGAGCTATCGATGGGGCATGGATGGCTGGTTTCTGAACTGGAGCGCTCTGTGGTGCTGGTTGGGTCTGAGGTGCAACAATTGGCTGTGGGTGTTGAGTCTGAGCAGACAATGGACGTTGAGATTGAGAAGCTGGTGAACCGATAGAGGGAGTAGCAGCTCTTGATGGCACAGCAGATGGGGTCACACTCAATGGAGCTTTAATGCGGCCATTTGTCACCTTGTACGTAGCAGCATTAAGAGCAACCGTCAAGATCTTTGTCAATTGCTGCGGGTTCGTATCTATCAATGTTGCCAAAGGATCAGACGTTATACCTTTCGCCTTAGCAGCTTGAGTCACCTGGGCAATAGTCATAGCAATAGCTTGTGTCAAGATGGCTGAAATAGTTGGCTTATCCACAAGATTTCTTAAATCCTTGGAGAGCACAACGAGCTGCTGTTGCAAATGCTGAAGTGCTTTCTTTGTGTCAGCACCAAGTGGAGCCTTCTGTTGACCGGATGGAGGCGGAGTAGTCTTAGCATTTGGGGTTGGCGTCACTCCACGGTTAGCTGCAAGTTGGGCTTGAATATTTGGTGTCTTCGCCTGAGTCTGTGGAACTTGTGGAACATAGCCTTGTTGTGGTCTTAACTGTTGATTAATAGGCGCTTGAATTTGTTGTACTTGCCCCTGTGTAGCTTGCACTGGAATTGTTTGTTGTTGAGCTCCAAGCAATGCTGTTTGAGTTGTTTGCAATAGAGATGTCTTTGGTTCATTAACTTGAGGGAGTGCTAAATTAGTATTTGCACCAGCAACATTAGGTTCATGTTGCTGGTACTGCTGCTGAGGAACTTGAGGAACTTGTAGTTGCTTCTGTTGTTGTTGTTCAACCTTCAATGCCTGTGCTTTGGCCTTTGCCTCAGCTGCTGCTTGTTGTTTTTTCTTTGCCCGTTCCTTTTCTGCGCAATACTCCTCATCCAAGCCCCATAACCAACCTTTACCTTCTTTTGAAACTTTTCTGAAAGCTTTGTTTAGTGATAAATTGTGACGGACAGAGCTTTGCCATCCATCTGGACAATATTTATAATAAGGGAAAATATCTCTAATGGATTTGTAAATTTCGGCCAAAGACATGCCCTTCGGTGTGCCATGTGTTCTTAAACAGGTAGCAATCAAATTAGAATAAGAGCAGGTTGGCTTAGATCTATACTCTTCTGGAATTTCCTCCAGTGTGTAAACTTTCTTTGGTGGTTTTGGTACCCTTGCAGTTTTCTTCTCCTTTGACAACTTCTTCGCCATAGAACCTAATGAAGCTGACGCATTCAGATTAGTCACAGGTTCAAAATCCTTACTTGTCAAATTTGGTGTGTTTTCTCCTGAATCTTCCAATCCATCATTCGATCCATGATTTGTGTAAAGTGTACTTTTTAATGAAACAGCATCTGATGGGTTTAGCGGTTTTGAAGGACTTTCACTATTGTCCTGTGGATTTTGACCTGGCAACACGAATCTAAAGACAATCTGACCAATTTGAATTTTGGCCTTATTCGTTAATGGCACAGTAGCACCTCTTTCAACAAACACATCGTCAACAAATGCACCATTCTTTCCTTGGATAGACAGTTCAAACCTTTCAGTACCAAAATTGTAAAATATTTTGGCATGTTTTCTTGATATGGCCTTTGAGGCACCTAAATGAACATCGACAGAATGTGATTGATCGTTTTCTGATTTTCTTCCAAGAATAACTTGTAATGTCTGAACATAAAAGATGAAGTTTTCAAATTCCAATCTTGCATAAGCGGAAACTTTGGCATTACTTTGAGCGGATTCAGGCCTTGTTTCCCCTTGTTCGGCATTTCCTGAACCTGGAACTGTTGCTATAGCTTCTGTCTTCATCCTTAGATCTGTGTTGGGTTCAGATCGCGTAGGCTGTGGAGCCGCCAATATAGTCTGCGATTGAGGCAGCTGAGCTTGTTCTCGTTTCACGGCTTGAACATCGGGAGACTTTATCGGTGATGCTGGATTCGTAACAATATTTTGTATTGTTTCATCTGGGTTTTGTCTCATTGATACCGTGGGTGTATTGTGGTTCAATGTGAGTGGAGCCGAAGACGGTACCTCCACGCCAGAGATCCCTGATAGTATAGCAGTATCACCAGAATTTGACATCGGCTGTTGCTGCAAGGACATGTTTGAAGAGGGGATACGGTCCAATTGCAGAGAGTCCACTTCGAGATCAGGAGTCGATTTCAATGACATGTAGGAATCCAGTGGGCCTGCTGGAGCAGAAGTCATTGTAAGTTTTGTGGTGAGGGTCCTTCACGCGTATCAAACAATTGAGTGTGGCACAAGGATGTCTTCGAGCCGCCCAACCAAACAAGCAGCGGTGTAACCGGTAAAGCAGCTCACTCGGTAAATGGACTATCCTGTAGTGTTCGAATCCGTAGCGATAAGCTCGCCCCCAATGACCACGAATGTCCGATGTAAACAAAAGGGCAGACTAAGCGGCTAAGAGATTAACGTGGCAACCAAGGCTCTGTAGGGCACTTTGTCACTAGTCCGAGCGCTCCTCCTTTAGGTAGATGCGATGATTGTGTGTCGCCAGACGGTACTGTTGGTGAACCAGTCCGATAATGTATGCTTCTGTGAAGCGCTGTGGTATTGTTTTGATCCACATCCACCGTACAAGAGCTTTTTAGGCCTACAAATTTTCTTAAGCATGAGGGAGTGCGCGAACCGATGAAGCTCCCGGCTTTCGGCCCTCTATTCTTCTCCCCCTATATAAAGGGACCAGGCTGAAATGGTATTGATACCATTCTGTGAGGCAATAGAACCACGGTATCGTTTTACAATAGATGCTGCTGCTGCTCGTGCAGCTATATAGTCGCGGGCCGGGCCTGGCATTCAAGTCTCTATCCACACTTGTGTCTGGCCAGCTAGCGCTGTCTATGCCTCCTCTACCCGCACTCGCTCCAAAACAGCGGAATCTTCAAGCTTCAGAAGTCGCCAGATACACCGCCCACTCTCGCCCTTCCTAGTCAGTGTTCAACTGTGGAAACAACGCCACGCCCAATGCTCTCCAGACAACAGCTTGACTCCGTAACGACACACTACCCAAAGGTGTGCCTTGGTTTCCTACACAAACCAATAGTTCTTCCCAAGCCGGTTCCTCTAGCGCCTAAAACACACACGCGCGGCTGGAGATGTGGTCCATAACAGGCAGGAACTGTTGCATTTAGCATTCAATAGTCTGGCCTCCCGCACACTGGCGGCACCAGCCATTACCGATTATATCGGGAGGGACCCTGGGTACGGCAACGGTGCAACTGTGCCGGCCTGTCTCAATCAGTTTAGGATTGAGGTTGCATTGTCGCCCGGATCATAGAGGCTGCAGCGTCTCAGCTCCGCCTGCAGCACCGCGTAGACTGGCCACCTTGATACGCCGGTGCTCTCGTCGCCTCGAACACCAATAGTTCTCCCCGCTCGATGCTCTGGCCTCGATCCTGCCCGCAGACAGGCCTAGCGCACCTGCTCGCTGTATCGTACATTCGAAGCCTGGATCGAGAGGATGGCACATCTTGCCCATCACCCTGTACCTGCCGACCCGGTCGGTACCTTCGCGTCGAGCCCACAGAGGATCCAGGCCGCGACTCCAGAGAAGAGCGAGGCCTACGGAGATTCGAGCAGAGAGAGAGAGACTGTGAGTGGTGAGTCTTCGCCCCCCTCCCCGCCCTCGCAGAGATGATGGGAGTCTCCAGAGAACACATCCTGTATGCTTGGCTCGAACCCTTCCTGCCCTCGCTCGCTGCGCTCTCGTATCGTTCCCGTGTGCCCCGACCTCGTTGTGGGATCTATTTGGGCCAATAGGCGTGTGCCCCCTCCGGCGCGCGGTTTTCTTTTTTCCTTTTTCTCCTGCTGGCAGCGCTTCCGGGATTTCACGGTTGGCAGCCCTTCGTTTGAGCTCCAAGTGCGCGCGAGGCGACGGCCGCCCTGGGGTGTGTCGCTGTGCGGACCTGGCGGCCTGTAGTGTAGTGTGTGGGCCCAGCTGGCGCCTTCCAGGGCCCGAGGTTTGACGTGTTCTCCGGCGGCTGCGATTCGCAGGCCCAAGAGAGGACCCCCCTCTCCCTCCAAAAGAGGTGCTAACTGCAGGAGGAAGGGCCGACATTCCGACCCGGTTTGCGCAGCACTGGGGCCTCGTCGATACCGCTGGGGCCCGACCATCGGGCGGGTGGGATGATGTCCACGGGAGAGTGTGTGCGAGAGCAGACGCGATCTACTGGTGCAACGGCGGGCGTGGGGCTTATCGTGAATCTTTGCAGCTGTTCTGGGCATGCTGGGTGCTGGTGTGGTGGCTCGGGGGTCTCGCACGAAGGAGCCCTCGTAAGTCGGCGATGTCTGCCCAATCGCGTTCGTCAATTCGTCCAAATTTCCTCGTCCACGACGCGAAAAAAAAATTTCAGATATAAAGGAGCTGCCGGATCCCACTTTTTCGTCCACCCCCAAACAACGCGCACCCCTTCCTCTTCGGCTCCTTGTATCGACCAAACAAATTTACCACAATGAGTGAGCAGAAATCCTCTTTCTTCATCGACTTCATGATGGGTGGTGTCTCCGCCGCCGTCTCCAAGACCGCTGCCGCTCCAATTGAGAGAGTCAAGTTGCTCATTCAGAACCAGGACGAGATGATCAAGCAGGGTCGTCTTGCTAAGCGTTACGACGGTATTGTCGACTGTTTCAAGAGAACCTCTGCCGATGAGGGTGTTGTTGCCTTCTGGAGAGGTAACACCGCTAACGTTATCCGTTACTTCCCAACCCAGGCCTTGAACTTTGCTTTCAAGGACAAGTTCAAAGCCATGTTTGGTTTCAAGAAGGATGAGGGTTACTGGAAGTGGTTCGCTGGTAACTTGGCCTCTGGTGGTCTTGCCGGTGGTTCTTCCCTTTTGTTCGTCTACTCTTTGGACTACGCCAGAACCAGATTGGCTAACGATGCTAAGTCCTCCAAGGGTAACGGTGAGAGACAGTTCAACGGTTTGATCGATGTCTACAAGAAAACTTTGGCTACTGACGGTATTGCTGGTTTGTACAGAGGTTTCTTGCCATCTGTTGTTGGTATTGTTGTTTACAGAGGTCTCTACTTCGGTTTGTACGACTCCTTGAAGCCAGTTTTGTTGACTGGTTCCTTGGAGGGTTCCTTCTTGGCCTCTTTCTTGCTCGGATGGTGTGTTACCACTGCTGCTTCTACTGCTTCCTACCCATTGGACACTGTTAGAAGAAGAATGATGATGACCTCTGGTCAGGCCGTCAAGTACAACGGTGCCTTCGACGCTTTCAGAAAGATTGTTGCTGCTGAGGGTATCAAGTCCTTGTTCAAGGGTTGCGGTGCTAACATCTTGAGAGGTGTTGCCGGTGCCGGTGTTATCTCCTTGTACGACCAGTTGCAGGTTATCTTGTTCGGTAAGAAGTTCAAATAAGCGACTTAATCGGATTTAGATTGAATCTAGAAAGTTTAAGTTAATATTCCATCTTACCTTTTGTACAGGCTAAAACACTGTTGTGAGTCATTTAGCAAATAACTGGTTGTAGAGAAACGTAGTTACTCCTACTCCTCATTCCAAGGGCGGTTGTTGTTGCAGCTCTGATGCTAATCCATACGGCCCCACACTCGGTGTTCGGAGACCGCTTCACGAATGGGGTTCGGGGCTGCCTTCGTTGTAGGTTCGAACCCTGCGCTGCAACTGTTTCCGGAATTATTTTCAAAATATGACTCTGTATTGTTTCTGGTGTCTTTTCAAAGCCGCATTGACATCGGGCCTTGCGTTAGGATCTTGCCGTCATCAACCACTTGATGCCGGTCCAGCGAGCCCCTGCGCGCTCCTTCTCATCCAAGAGCTCGGCTCGGATTACTGCTCAGTCCGAGTTTGCCGAAGGTAGATCGACCTACTCGGCCGAGAAGCTGTCACCTCGAAATATATGCAAGAACGGTTGCGGAGGACTTGGGACTTGAGGGTTTCCCACCGAGCTCAAGTACCGCACAGCCCCCCGAGCCTCTTTGCAGGCAAAGAGGCACTCGTGTTACCGTGCATTTTCTTTATATGCCAGCTGCGACTGCGCCGTGCCGGCGATTGTTTGATAGCGAAATAGAAGAAGCGCTCAGGATGAAGCAGGAACCATCAAAAGAGGCGATCGACAACTAGATATGATCACCTTGATCCTGGGCCCTCGATCATTGTCTAGCTTGGCTTGGCTTTCCAGATCCTCGGTTTGGTGTCTCTGAAAGGGACAAGGAACCTTCCAAGTGGCGCTGTCCTAAGGCGTTTTGGCTCACTTAAGAAGTTGTGACTAGACCCGAAAAAATCAAGATGTTAATCGGTGTTTGGTGCCGGCAGCTCGTGACGCTAGTTGCAGATGCCATGTTCGCCACCGAGGTTTAGCAACAATACATTGCTTTTTGAACCTTTCCCATCGGGGCTCTTCTCTCTAGAACAGTATGGATTTTCTCACCCTCTTTGATTGTCAATCTGGGGTACGCACGCACATTGCTAAAACTTACAGTAAACATCAGTGCAGCTTCTCTATCAGCTCCCGCATAAGCAGAACAACAAACAGAAAATAGTACACACATATTCTAAGCCGCAGCCAAGGCTAAACGTCCGCTTCGGTTTTTCCAGGGTCGTATGGATCCAGCTGGATGGGCCTGCTGTAATGGTTCCTACGAGCCGCCGTTCTTTCAGCGCTCTAGCTTGGCCCGGCAGATGTGATTCTTACCGAGGTGAAGCAGCCACTACCTAGCAGATAAGCACTCAGTCGTGGTGATTATTCATCTATCTACTTTGCAAAACCACGCCACTGAAGGGTTGCGAGTATCTTATAGAATAAAAAAATTGGATGCGTCATTATGACCCAACTGAACAGTCCCCGTTAGGGGCGTGCCAAGAGGCAGAAAAAAGAGGGTGGCGGGAGATCCTCTCGTCTTTAGCAACGTCTCATCTTCAAAAGCCCCAACCACCCTACCCTTTGTATACGCCAGGCAGGATGGCATAGATATGCAATATGCCAGCTTTGATTGGCTCACGCCTATTGGTTAGGGTTTGGTCATGTTTGAGGTGCCCCAATAGCACCGCCAGCAACAAGCGCTCTCAGAGTCTGGGATTCTCCACGGTCAAGCTGCGTAAGACTCAGACACGGTATATATCTACTTCGGCCGTAGCTGCCTCGCTGACACCCAAAAACGCGCTGGCATCTGACCAAGCATGCGCCCATTTGGAAGGTCAGAGAACAACTTAGGCGTGCCCGGCCCTGCTCGGATGCAAACTTCGGCTAAAGAGTCTCGGCCCCTGCCGGCTTATTCCCGAAATTACTATGGCTGGCGCGGCTTTAGCGGTTACTCTACGGACCTATTCGCTGTCGGCCTGGGTTTGGTGCAAATGGTTTAAAAGTAGGGAGCACCGCTGCTGCAGGCTTCCCTTCTCAGGGCCCGTCAGCGTCTTTATATAGTCCCAGCACTGCTCTGTTGTGGCCAGAAGTAACGCCCACCGCTGTGGATCATTGAGTTGGGACGACATTACAAATCCGGCTCCGCTATATATCTACGCCTTCCAACCTCTACCAGAAAAGCAGCTCTGCCAGCACATAGCGGTTCATAAGCTATCTTGCGATACAGGCAGACTATATACCGCACATACGTTTCCCACGTCATCAAGCTCCGCCCAAACTGGTATTAGGAACTGACGATAGGCGCCTTGAATTTCACTTAACCACTCGGAATGGAGCAACTGCAGCCCTCTCGTGCCTCCAACAGGATCAGAGTACAACAGACCAAATCAATGGTACAACAACAGAAGTCGTCGTCCTTCCAAGGGACTCGCAGAAGAATCTCAAAGGCATGTAACTATTGCCGCCAACGCAAGATCAAGTGCAATGGAAACAGCCCATGTGTCAACTGTAAGAGTCATTCTGTTGAGTGTGTTTACACAAAGACCATCAGAAAGAAGAAGAGAACACAAGCTAAGAAACTCACACTGCAGGATCTTGATAGAAGAATGAACAAAATGGACGAGAACTTTGGTCTCTTGAACGACAAGCTATCTCAAGTGATTAGCATTTTGGCGCAGAATAAGCTTGCGGACAAATCAATTCTAGAGCAGCAGAACATCTCTTCCAATATGTCTGAGACGAGTATGCTTTCTGACGGTGAATCATTTGATGAAGATTATGGAGATCAAGGAGAAGATGGAGACTCACTATATTCGGATGAAGAAACGGGATCTAGGCCAAGGTCGCCTATTGAAACTGGAAGCACTTCCACTTCCTCTTCCGCGAGTAAAGCCAAAGTTGATATCTTGACACCTCCAGATGATGAATTCCAGTTCTTACCGCGACAAATAATTCCAAACTCGTATGCTTCTAATATCCTATCCGAACAGTTTGTACCGCAGTATACTGGTTATCCTCAAGGATTGGATGGCTCTGAAATACAAGAACAATTATCCTTGATGGAGAACAAGATGATGCTCTCCTTTGATGCCGTTAACCAGATTGAGCAACAAGTTGAGACCGACCAGATGGGTTCCATGCGCTTTTGAGTGACCCTTCGTCAACAGAGTTTTACATTTTGAATGAGTTACGATACTACGAGCGCGTTGATATACTTTTGTTATGACCTTTTTCTTTTCTTGCTTTTAATTGCTTATGACTTTTAAGTACTTTCCAGATTTGTTTGCCCTCGTTTGCTGTATGCTGTGTTTCGTTTTGACTTTAGTGTCTAGTCAGTCCAACACGTACCTACTAATGATAATAGGCGGGATATATATTATATACACTTTTAGTAATGCCGATTGAGTTTGAGAATGTGACCCTTTTATAGTCGGAGTCAATAATGCAGTGTTTAATTCCTGGTGATCAATGTCGTCATGTTTATATGAGACCTAAGGTATCAAAGCTACAACGCAGATGCTAAGCCGAAAAATCTAGTGTTCGAAACTATAGACTTTCAAAGCCATTCATAATTCATAAGCGAAATTTCATCGAACTCCAACTTAGTTGCTGGTGTCAACAACGTAACGACCCAAGATCTTACCCTGCTCCATAAGCTCGTAGACCTCTGGGAGACTAGACAAACCAACAATCTTGATTGGAGACTTAACAAGACCTCTGGTGAAGAAGTCAATAGCTTCTCTGGTGTCAGCTCTGTTACCGACGTAAGATCCCTTGATCTGGATGGACTTGACGACGTGGGAGAAGACTTCAGACTTGCAGACAGCACCGGCTGGCAAACCGACAAGGACGACAGTACCGGTTGGTCTGACGTACTCAGTGGACTGAGAGATAGCAGCCTCGGCAACGGAAACGTTGATAACACCGTGTGGACCACCGTTGGTAGCGTTCTGGATAGCCTCAACAACGTTCTTTTCCTTAGTGAAGTCAATGAAGACCTCACCACCAAGGGATTTGAAGAGCTCTTCCTTAGCGGCACCACCGTCGATACCAAGGACTCTCAAACCCATGGCCTTGGCGTACTGAGTGGCAAGGGAACCAAGACCACCAGCAGCACCAGAGATGGCAACCCACTGACCTGGCTTCAAGTCAGCTGTCTTCAAAGCCTTGTAAACGGTAACACCGGCACACAAGATTGGAGAAATCTCAGCCAAGTCAGTACCCTTTGGGATCTTGGCCGCCTGGACAGCGTCAGCAGTAGCGTACTGCTGGAAAGAACCATCATGGGTGTAACCAGACAAGTCAGCCTGCAAACAGTTAGACTCGTAACCCTTCTCACAGAGCTCACAAGACATACAGGAACCGTTCAACCACTTGATACCGGCGTAGTCACCAATCTCAAAGTTGGAAACCTCGGAACCCTTGGCGACAACAATACCAGCACCCTCGTGACCACCGACAAGTGGGAGCTTAACAGGCAATGGCCAGTCACCCTTCCAGGCGTGCAAGTCAGTGTGGCAGACACCGGAGTACTTGACGTTGATCAAGATTTCGTTTGGCTTTGGAGTTGGGACTGGAATATCCTTGTACTCGAGCTTACCGCCGTTCTCGTAGAAGATGACACCCTTCTGGGTCTCTGGAATGACTGGGACGGTGGCAAGACCTCTGATAAATTGTGGCTTAGTTGCCAATCTGTTGATGGTTCTGAGCATTGTGGAATGAATATGGATCGGTGTGTTGATAAAACCTTCAAAATAGTATATGCACTTGACTAGGTCTATCAAAATGTGGGTCGGTCGTCTCTCTTATACTTTTTGTAAATGTGGACCACAGTTGCAGGAATATTGGGGGTACGAGGAGTCTGTCTAGGAACATATGCCTTTCGGCTGTTTCCTATAGGTCCACTTTTCGAAAAAACTTGGTGCTAGACGTCGTCCATGCAGCAACGACGCAGTTCGGACTTTAAAGACAAGGACACCTTCAGAATCGGGACAAGATCTTGGGCACCAAATCTCGGAGTCCCTACTTGCCAATCACTGCTAAAAAAACCACATAATGCTGCCCAATTGACTGAATTGGCATCGTTTAATGAAAATTCTGACCTGTAATTGATAAATATTCCCTTTTTCTGGTAATTTTATCATGGCCCTTTCACTTCCGCACGGTGTTGCCCCGCCTGAAGATTACGTAATAGAGGGGCACGATGTGGAGCACAGAGGTCCACAAAAACGCTTCTGCGGCACCCAAATTCTTCCTAGGCGACCGCGGCACGCCTCACTACAACCCGAAGAACGCCTTATAGAGTCTGTCGGTGAGATGAGCTTAGGGCTATTGTGTGAGTGATTCACGCCTATGGAGCCAGAAAAACGGCTCTTCTTACCCCGAGGAGATCCAATCATAGTCCTCAGTCTTCTGAACTGCGTCCCTCGCCTCCGTCTCCTGATGGTGACGTAGGGCCCGGTATCCCTCTCTAGTTCTACTGCTCTGCGGTTTTCGCATATATCGCTGAATGAGTGGCTGATTTCATTCGTTGGCGGGGTATATCAGTTTGCGTGTTCGGACATCAACTGCCGTCTTCGGGATTTCTTCCGATAGT
The DNA here is from genome assembly GCA_030557175.1 of Petasospora japonica. Lineage (NCBI taxonomy): Eukaryota > Fungi > Ascomycota > Saccharomycetes > Phaffomycetales > Wickerhamomycetaceae > Petasospora > Petasospora japonica. Next base: position 30,980 of record JAKTVL010000040.1, read on the forward strand.
AGAGGTGTGGTTCCTTTATACCCTCTATATTCCGGACCCTTCGACGTGATAGCGTTGGGTTTATACACAGGTGTTTTTTAGACGTAAAGGAGGAATAGAGGATGGATGTCCCGAGCCATTTTGTTGAGATGAGAGGGCTTATTCACCCGGAGGTGCCTAGGTTCTTGCGTTGCACATTGGTGCTGGCACACGCACAATGTTTCCGGTTGGGTGGCTCTTACTATCAATGTCTATTACACGTGGAGGCTACGCCTGTAGTGAACCAGGTCTATATTTTCCCATGTTTAAAATGAGACGTTATCTAGCCGTGGATTTTGTGTTTCAATGGGTGCGAAAGCCTATCATTTCCGGAATTCGGTCTTGATGCATCAGACACAGTCACAAGCATGGGCTATGCAAAATCTGTAAATGCTTGGTAAATGGCGGGAAACAGCCACGTTTTACTTCCTTCCAGCTTCATTCTAGGGTGCTTGGGGGTTTCTTCTTTTTTGGAATAAGAAATCTGGCGGAAGTTGGGAGATTATCACTCACCCTTCCAAGGGAGGCCCTTTGGGCTTAAGGCCGAAGAGCCTGGCCCAACATACAAAAGAGGATCTCGACACACCAATGCACCCCGAGGTTTTAGCCTCACGTGTAGGGCGAAGAAGTGGATTTTATCAGATCGGGGCTTCGGGATTGACGTCTTGCGGTTAATTAGGTATTGTTTCAGACCCGGGTGCAAGCGGTATGTGCTCGTACTCCTTGCTTGTGATTGGTGCTTTGAAAGGCTATGGATCCAGTGAACCATAAGGAGGGCCGGGTATTCCCAGATCGAGGACGAGCTCCTTGTGCTACCTCTCGGTGGTACGACAAACTGAATACCGCTGTTCTATTAACAGTAAGCTAAATCTAAGTGCTTTGAACAGCGTTGACAGTGGACCCGTCGTCATAGAGCCAACGGCTGGGTTCTAGACCCCATTGCGTCGCTTCCATAGGGACAAGCAGGTTCAAAACTGATATCGGGCCACGTATGCCATTATCATAATATTTCAAACGCTTTGTATATCCAAGCATGCCATTGAACGCAATAAAAGTGTGTAGATGGCACAGCTGAAGCAAAAAGCTTGATGAGGTTCCGGTGCGATCGCGACCTGGCCCTTCCTTTGTTTCGAGGATTTCTTTAAAAGGCCATCTTTGGCATAAATATTTGGCCCCTAAATTACTTCGAAGGGGCATATTCAAGATATCAACTAGCTAGATCGGAAAAAAAATTAAATATCCTGTTATACGTGTCCTTGGAGACATCTTGCGTTTTTTTTTTTGTAACAGAAAGCAGTGTAGTCCCGTTACCATATAGTGAGCCATAAATGGACATAGCGAAACAGTCACCAGATGTACAAGGCTTCCGGAGGCTCTTCTTCTGCGCGGGGTTCAATGTATACAGAAGAAGCATCTGTGGCCGAAACAAAGCCGGTAAACCTTTGTACCGTAATGGGACTTGTTTTCGGGGAGATCGGGAATATGGCGTGTGCTCTATGAAGTCATAATTAGCCCGAGCACACAGGATCGTTGTTAATCCCTGACTTACCAATGCCTCTTGCTAGGGATTGGCGGTAAGGGGCCAAGGGAGCAACCTTTCCTGGCACTCCTGGAGATTTCAAGGTTGAGAGGGGACATATAGGACGTGTTCCGTTATTCATATGGGGGAAACGTCTGTGTGCGTTTCTTCTGTTCTATTTAGGTTCGTTCGAAAGATGCTGGTCTGTAAGCAAGCTGGCTATCTCTGTGCATAGCTTGGGGTTGAAGGGTTTCTTGGCCCTTGAGGACAGTCAGACATGCATTTTTTCAGGCACATGAACAAGTTCTTTATTTCAGTATTTCGTTTATTTGCTGCATGCATTTGCTTCCTAGTTTATGGCATTGGTGGTCTTTCAGTGAACGTCTGGTGTACGACGTTTGACTGCAGGGAGGAAGGACAACCCCCATGCGGACTAGGGAAGTCGCAAAAGCAGCGCGGGCTAACTGCCGCACGGCGTCGGTTGGCGGTTCTAAGTAGAAGCTTAAACGACATGTGTGTGGCAAGAGTTTATAGTCTGATTGCTCGTCGATAGTGGACTGGGTTTGAAGGAGCCCTCTTGTAACAAAGCGTATCGTAGATAAAGATAGCAGACAGTTGCCAGGACGGGTGCGTATTTCATTGATTGGCTTGTTGTGTGAACTTTTTTTGAGAGCATAGTAGTGTGTGGATGTTGTCTGTGTGAGCGAGGTCTGAGGCGAGTCCTGTGCCAAGCGAGGCTCCAGTCAGTCTCTTGCTCAACACACAACGAACTGCTTGTTGTGTCTCCCCCCTCCCCACTTGGGCCAGCACACCGGCTGGAGATGGAGTGTGCTTCGATGGAGCAACCAATCCTCACTGACTGCGAAAGGCCACCCCTAAGAAAGGAGTTTGAACTGCTTTACCGATGAATCGTGGTTGTGTTGAGTGCAGACCGTCACAGCCGCTTTTGGACCTAATAGATGACATATACCTCGCATCAAGGAGCGTCCGCGAGCGTTTGCCAATGGGCTTTGGGTGGTGATTGCGAGTGTGTAATCCCTTCTTCTTGGGTCAAATCAAGCATGGTTCCTACAATCCAGCTCCGACTGACCTATGAGATGCACTGGCTGTGGGTTTCCCGCCAACTCTAACATGGTTAGTCACCCCGGCGCATCCTCCTCTCCCGCAACCCAAGCTGTCCTTTATGTCTGCTGCCGGTGCCTGAAGCGGACCTGACGCACGCACTTGCGAATTTCAGAGCACGCACCGCTGATTACCAAAATACCCCATCTATTTAATAAGGCCGCTCTGTCCCTCTTCACACTGTTTGATATTCACGAAGTCAAAGCCATCCTTCTGGGTCTTGTGTCTATTCGACTGCGACAAACGCCGTACGCCTCCGCCGTCGACCCGTCACTTCGGCTTACCAGGGTGCTTGTAATTAGTATACACGAGGCTGATACCCATCCCGCGCAGCTTCCACGGCCTTCCACTCCGTTTATAAACAAAAAGGAGAGCACACCCGACTGTTGGAATATCTCGGATACACCTTCTCGACATACGCTTAAACTTTGGACCTACATTCATTGTTCAAGGTGTCTGCTTCATGATGCGTACTTCTACTGTTGCCCTATCGCTGGCATTGGTAAGGAGCTCGTTGGCAGCCTTATCCCTTTGTTCTTCACAAAACACTGGTTCGACGATAATTACCACAAGCATATATATGTCGAACGGTCTTTGCAGTGATACATGCAGAGGAGATGGATATTCAGTAGCAATTGTTTCCGGATATGACTGTTACTGTTCGAACTCAGTTCCAAGCGATACGAAGGAGCTGGCTCAATGTGATGCTGCCTGTCCAGGCTATCCTTCTGAACAGTGTGCTGGTAGTGGGCTGTTTGGTTACATTGAAATCACTGGCCAACAATCCACTGAGGGTAGTACAGACACCACGAGCTCTTCCATGGAGTCTAAGCAAGGAACCAGTTCTATCAATACCGAGGGAGCAGCAGAAAGTTCTGTCGCTTCTGCAACGACAACAACATCTTCTTCGACACCTACACAACAATCTACGACGGAGTCTACACAGGAAACTACATCTTTATCTCGATCAGCAACTACAAGTGCATCAACATCTGCTTCTTTAACTTATACATTACCTTCTTCAACATCAACCTCCACGTCTGCATCTCTCATTACAACACCTTCATCAAGCTCAACACCTTCATCAAGCTCAACCTCTTCGACCGCCACCTTACATAGTGCACACGCCACGTCTTCAATCACTCGCTCATCATCATCATCATCATCATCGTCATCATCATCTGCCTCATCTTCGGCCTCACCTTCGCAAGTTGTCATCACTTCATTCATCACTTCATTGGCGACGATAACCAATGCTCAAACTGAGATGGTGACTACCCAAACAACAGTGGTTGTTGTTCAAACTTCATCAGTGGCAAAACACACCGACTCCAAGAGTTCGTTTTTTGAATCAAAGGGCAAAGTTGCCGGTGTGTTCACCGTTGTCGGCCTTGTTGTTGCAGCCCTGTTGGCCACGTTGGTGTTTTGTTGTTGTCGTATCGGTGGAGCCGGTTCCACAAGGGAGGATTCCGAATCGGAATACGACATCGAGAAGCAAGATATCAAGACACACTCTAAGATTTTGGAGGACTCTTACTCAGAAAGTGAAAACACAGTGATTGGGTCTTCAGCTTTGAGAAGTGCGCACAAACGTGAAGTCTCACTAGTTAGCACAGATTTCGGCACTCCAATCATTGATTCCAAGGGCGACAGCACATATGTCGATCAGCGGCTGGATGTTGGTCGATTCGAGGAGAGCGATGAGGCCGAGAGTCTGAATGATGGGTTTGACTACTCCAGAAGGGTGCTCAAGGTGGCTAACCCCTGATCACCAATAGGTGTGATAAGAGTTGATCAATCATCAGCCACTCGTAATAGCACGCCTACATACGATACGGCTCAGAGCCCCCACACGAGCCAGCTAAAGCGCAAGGCGCACACCCGGCGGTTTTTTATAGGGAATTTAACGGTTTGCACGGAAACGAATGCCATGACTTTTGCTAATGTTGGTGTCCATTCTCAGTAGCGCTGTGCAGGGTGTCCGTTGTGGCGAGACTTGGGTGGTGTGCTTTTCTCGCGCAGGATTCCCGGAGAATTGTGCATCGGATCAAATCGACCTCTGGGCTGTAGTTGGGCTGTAGTTGGTTTCGTGGAGCGTCCACAGACACACGATAAGCACACCGGTGGGCACGACAGCCTTGCTTTAGGACTGTCGCTTGGCTATTCCCAAAACTGGAGCGCAGCAACAGCCCTCTCAGCAGGCCTCGCAGTCCAAAGGAAGGGGGTCACTCAGCAGCCGTCACGCTTGTTGCGGCCACGCCGGGAGAGGAGAAGGCTTCACTTGCATATGGATGGGCCCAACAGCGTGCTAAGAGTGTTATAAAGGACCCAAGGTCTGCCATGTTTTGGCTTTTGGTAAGATTGTGCGCAATTGGTAATACGCTTTCATTTTGAACGAATGTACGCACAAGTTCGCAAGCATGAACAAGCACTCCGCAGACGTCTTCATAGGTTTCTATACCCGTCCACGGACGAGCCCAGAGAGGGCGCTGTGACACCGCCGACAAGATCTGAATCTGACAGCACCATTGCGGCTGGAGGAGGTGAAGTGTTGCTGATTGATGAGCTAGAAGGGTCGGAGAACCATTCGATACTGGATTCGCAGATCTTTGAGCGTTCTGTTCAGGAGCGTCCTGACGTCAAGTCTCGCTCCCAATCCTTCTCCTCAATCAGCTCCATCCCAGCCCATCTCCCTCAAGAGGCATACGTCCCGTCTGTGCTCGATGCCACTGCGGCAATCGCCGATGACGCTTCTTCGGTCGAGATTATCTGTGGCCACTCAGGCCATCCTCTTTGCAGACGCAGGACTGCTTCCATAAATGGTCTCAGTTTCATGGCTCTAAGAGAACAGGAGCATGAAGAGGAAGAGCAAGAGCAAGAGCAAGGTGGTGACACAGCAAGTGAGAAGGATATCGATTATTCTGATCGAACAAGGCTTAATTTCACTTCATTTGCTGATATGCTGAGTGACGAAGAAGGCGAGCAGTTGCACCTGACTAGCCCGTCGATTACAAGAAAGAGCTCAGTTGTCGTTGTGCCATTGAGTGCGAAGAGCACTGCGTTGAGCCAGTGACATGGAGTTATCAGGGCTTGCACTCAGAAGATGGTGTGTCTTTTTCTCTTATTTTGCATAGTTTGGTTTCGCAAGTATTAATATTGGTTCTGTCTACTTGGTTATACCAGTTTCTTTTTTTGCGCTGTTAAAGCGAGGAGTTGTAGAAGTTGATTGCCTATCGTCATGAGACCACCAGTCTGCGTGCGCAATCAATTACAGGGTCAACAATCGTATAGAGATCTACGATCTGGTACGGAATCGATCAGTAATTGGACCTCGTCCATTATCCTAAGTAATAAGCCGATGGTACTTGGCCCAAAAGAGGCTCATAGCGATCAGGCCACGGAGTCTTTCTGGCGTCAGCTTTCGATTTTGCGTCCCTGCATGGAAGCCCTTGGCTAATATACATGTCTCATGCAGAGGCCCTGTTGAGGGCGCAAATACCAGGCACAAGCCCAAGACAAAACGTCATCTCACTCCCCTAGGCCCTTGCAAATCCACGCAGCATGATGTAAAAAGCCAAGATCGTAGTTAAACAACTTTTGAGTGCCAATCTCGAACGCGAGACGACTTTCTCTCTCTCTCACTCTCTCTCAAAAGCCAGCGTCCAGCAACCCTCGGAAATACCGCCGCAAAATTCCGGTCCTTTTTTTTTAGGCCGCGTTTATTGTTCAGAGATGGTTTTCTGTTAAAAAGGGCTCAACGGCGGCGACTCAGCTGAGCATACAGAATTAAGGCGGCAAGATAAAAGGCAGATGTATCATCCAGGTTGTTGAATTATTCCATTTTACTTTTCCTCTCTGCCTCGACTTCACCTGAAAAACTCTATTAAAAGCAGAAGTGAGATTTACCCGCCATGGATCCAAGTGTCCTCTTCTCGTACCAGAGGGAGAATAAAAGTTCATCCACTTCCACGCTCACAGTTGATGGTGGCTCTAATGGCCAGATCGATGATAACAGTCTGCAATTATCCCAGTATGACGATGGCGAGCTTTCAAATGGCGAAGACGAAGCGCTTTACTCTGAAGATGAACAAGACGGTCATGATCACCTGGAAGAGGATGAAGAACTTCCCGAGTATGCATGCGCATACTGTGGAATCCATAACTGCCAATCGGTCGTTCAGTGTTCGACGTGTAAAAGGTGGTTCTGCAACGGCAAAGGCACCTCCAACTCATCCCACATTGTGACCCACATGGTGTTATCGAAGCACCATAGTGTGAATCTTCATGCTGAATCTGACCTGGGCGATGATACTCTTGAATGTTATACGTGTGGTTCCAAGAATGCATTTGTCCTCGGCTTGATCTCTGCTAAGACCGAAGCAGTCATGGTTATGCTCTGTCGTTTGCCATGTTCCCAAAAGAAAGATCCAAGGTGGGAGACTTCTGAATGGCAAGCACTTATTGACAATAGAGAGTTTCTCCCATGGATCGTTCAAAAGCCAACTGAGGAGGACTCGTTCAATTCTCGCCTCATTACTAACTCTCAGATATCAAAATTGGAGGCTAAGTGGAAACTGAATAAGGATGCTACTTTGGCAGATGTTGAAAAAAATGAAGATGACGATGAGCCTGTGGAATCTATTCAAATGAGATATGAGGATGCTTATGCTTATCAACGCTCCTTTGGTCCCCTTGTTAAACGTGAAGCGGATTGTGATAAGTCTCTCACTGAGTCAAACTCCCATGAACATTTATCTGTCCGCTGGTCCATTGGATTGAACAGTAAGCATCTTGTATCTTTTGAGCCTTCGTCATTTGACGGTGCTGGAGCTAAGATTGCCGTTGGTGGTGAAATGGTTTTACAATATTCCGGGTTATCTCATGCTCCTTGGGAATGTAATGGCCATATCATTCGTGTTCCTTCCTCCCATCATGCTGAATTCACTTTGGAATTGGTGCCAAACATTCACAATCCTCCACCAACTAACTTAACTACTGATTTTACTGCCAAAGTTGTCTGGAAAGGTACTGCTTATGATCGTATGCAAACGGCCTTGCGTTCTTTTGCTGTTAATTCGAAGAGTGTTAGTGGATATTTGTACAACAAATTACTTGGGATTGATTACGACATGGATGTCGAATTTGATATCAAGTTGCCACAAAAGGTTTCCATTCCAGGATTCACCGAGTTAAATGTTTCTCAAGCAAATGCCATTAAGACTGTTTTGAAGCGTCCACTCAGTCTCATCCAAGGTCCACCTGGTACTGGTAAAACTGTTACTTCTGCCACGATTGTTTATCATTTAACAAAATTGCATAAGCAAGAGAAAGTTTTGGTTTGTGCTCCATCAAATGTTGCTGTTGATCATTTGGCTCAAAAATTGGATGCTCTGGGCTTGAATGTTGTTAGGCTTGCTGCTAAATCCAGGGAAGATATTGAAAGCTCTGTGGAACACTTGGCATTGCATAGCCTTGTTTCCAAGACTTCGAAGGGTGAATTACAAAAGCTTATCAAACTTAAGAATGAATTGGGTGAGCTTTCAGCAGCAGACACCAAGACCTATATCAAGCTCTTGAGGAAGAAGGAAAGTGCTCTTCTTGGTAATGCAGATGTTGTTTGTACTACATGTGTCGGTGCTGGTGACGGACGTCTTGCAAAATTCAAATTCCGCGCTGTTCTTGTGGATGAAGTTACCCAAGCTTCTGAACCAGAATGTCTTATTCCTATTATGCATGGGGCTAAGCAAGTGATCCTTGTTGGTGATCATCAACAGCTTGGACCTGTGATTATGGACAAGAAGGCTGCAGATGCTGGTTTGAAACAGTCTTTGTTCGAACGTTTAATCTTGTTGAACCACACTCCTATCAGATTGGAGGTTCAATACAGAATGAACCCATGTCTTGCTGAATTTGCCTCAAATATGTTCTACGAAGGCGATTTGCAAAACGGTGTTACGAAGGAGCAACGTCGTATTCCTTCGAGTACTTTCCCATGGCCTGTCCCTGACACGCCAATGATGCTCTGGGTAAATTATGGCCGTGAAGAGATTTCTGGAAGTGGTACCTCTTATTTGAACAGAATTGAAGCAATGAACTGCGAAAGAATTATTACAAGAATGTTTAGAGATGGGATAAAGCCAGAACAAATTGGTGTCATCACCCCCTACGAGGGTCAAAGAGCTCATATCATGAATTACATGGCTATGAATGGTACGATGGATAAAGATCTTTACTTGGATGTTGAAGTTGCCTCGGTCGATGCGTTCCAAGGCCGTGAGAAAGATTTTATTATCTTGTCCTGTGTTCGCGCAAATGAACAACAGAGTATCGGATTCCTTCGTGATTCACGCCGTCTAAATGTTGCCCTTACCCGTGCAAAATATGGTATCATCATCTTGGGTAACCCAAGAACGCTAAAAGTAAACCGTTTGTGGAATCAATTGCTTATTCATTTGAGAGAAAAGGGATGCCTCGTTGAAGGTCCTTTGGATAACTTGCAGCTTTCCGCTGTTCCGTTGGAGGCGCCACAGAAATCAAGACCGAACAAGGACGGCATTGCCTACCAGCAATACGGTTTTGCAGCGTCTACTATTGATGGAGGAACTTCCTCCAATGATTATGACACAGCTTCGCTGGTTTCCTTTGTCACTGAGAGTGATTATTCCTTTGCTAAGGGCGCCAACTCCATTTATCCTGGCTTCTTTAACAAAAGCACTTGGCCTACTGTTGCAGCGAGCTACGGTACACGTAACAGCACTACAGAGGCAGACGGTGACACTGAAGATAACGAGAATGTGTACAATCCAGAAAGACAGATCAATGGTGCCTATGCCGGAAAATTGGAGAAGATGGATGATAAGCTCCAGCGGACGTTTGAAGCTTTGAACTTGAACATTGGTGCCTTCTAATCTATTTATACGTATAAATGTACCGACCGACCGGAGAATGCGAACAATTGGTGTAAACTTAGAAACAATTATTGGGCACTCGTAGAAGTCACATGCGAGGTCGTCGTATAGGATCGTCCACCTACTGAAGAGAAAGCGCGAGCTGGCTCACCAACCAACTACCTCCATTTCACCTTCAAACGAGGCCAGATCACCATTGTACGATGCCTCGCGTGTTGATTATCGGCGGAGGAATCTCCGGTATCAAAGCAGCACTCACCTTGCAACAGCATGGCATTTCTTATTTGATTTTGGAAGCCCAGGGCCGTCTTGGAGGTCGTCTGAAGACCGTGCAGGGACGTAATGGCAAGTACGATCTAGGTGCTAGTTGGTTCCACGAGACGCTGAATAACCCTTTATTCGATGAAGAAAACTTATTAGACGACGGGAAAGGGCCTAAGTGGTTCTATGATGATGCACCAATACGTGTGATTGATGAGAATGGCGATGTGTCTCCGATGCTGAAGCTCCAGAGTATCTCCGGAGAAATGGATAAGTACATTGAGCTGGAGAACTATAAGGATCTTGAGAAGGATGCACCACTGTACGAGACAATGGTGCGCTATCTGAAGGAGAGAAGGAATTTACTTAGTGATGATCAGATCAACAGGGCTTTGGAATATTTCAGAAGATTGGAGCTTTGGCACGGCATTGACACCAAAAGACTCAGTTCCAAGTATGCTTCCATTGACAATGAGGGTCGTGACGCTCTAGCGTTGAACTACGACAGGGTCCTTGAGAGACATAGTTCGCAATTAGACAAATCTTGTATAAGACTCAACTGTCAGGTGAGTGCTGTCAAGAAGATAGGCAGTGGTGTGGAAGTGAAGACTCGTCAAGGTGAGGCTGTCGGTGGTGATTATGCCATTGTGACAGTACCGCAATCTGTGTTGAGTTCATTAGATTTCGAACCGCCACTTCCAAAGAACATAACTAACGCTCTTGACGGTGTCCATTTCGGAGCTCTCGGAAAAGTTGTTCTTGAATTTGAGGAGGTGTTCTGGCCATTGGATGCTGAGAGGATCCTCGCCCTGGCAACCCCGCCTGCTGGGTTTCTTAACAGTATCCGTAATGACAAGCCAGTGGGTGAATATGCGGGGTCGTTAGACTCTCCGTCTACTTGGGATTACCCTTCCCTTATCCTGAACTTTGCCACCTCGCTTGGAAAACCATCGTTTGTGATCTTGACACAGTCCCCCCTCACTGACTACCTTGAAGCCAATCCGGAAAAGGCATGGGCTCACTTCAAGCCAACTATCCAAACACTTGCAGGTCAGAAGGACGTCCCAGATCCTTTAAATGTTTTGGTAACAGATTGGACTCAAAATGAGTTTCATCGCGGAAGTTATTCTGCCTGTTTCCCAGGTGATGATCCGTTAAGTGCCATTATGGCCCTCGAGAAAGGTTTCGGCAATGTTAGGTTTGCTGGAGAGCACACCATCCTTGAAGGAGCAGGATGTGTACACGGTGCATGGAATAGTGGAAAACGTGAAGCTGACTATATCATTAAGCATTCGGCAGATTAATTAACAACCTGTTTATTTATGACTATAAAACATGTAGATTCATTCCCAAAGCATACTCCATTTGACTGGTTTTCTCACAGCATTGGAAAACCCTTCATGATATTTTATCCAGGCCTTAACATTGACTTTCTGTTTCTTCTCTGCAATATCTACTTCATTTATCTTGGCATATTGATCTTTTAGAGACTCGATAGTGTTAGCTTGTGGCGCACCGTCTTCATTCACTTCAGCAAATGATCTCTTTTTAGCTCTTAAGATCTTCATTTCTTTCAACATCAATGGAAAAACTTGTGCTTGTCTCATTTGTTGCTTCTTCACCACTAGTTGATCAAATCTTGTGACTCCTGTAAAATCTGGGCTTGTAACATATATCTCATTGTAACCATCATCTTTGGCTTTTTTTAAATAGAGGCCAAACCCATGAACTGCATCGATTGCGTTATTAAGCTTTGTTAATTCCGAATCCTTCTGTTGATAAGCAGATCTTCTGTCGGGAACAATGATCAACTCCAACAACGGCAACACATCAGTAGATAGCTCACTCACGGATATCAGTGTACGAAGTTGTGGTGATGTCTTTTTGAAGATGGTCTCAATGATATTTTTGTTTGCCTTGCGTTTCTCAAACCATTCCCAGTCATTCTTAATCTTCACCTGATTTCTATTACTTAAATCACTAAACTGGTTGTAAAATTGCAATGCGACTTGTCCTTGATAATAACTGAGATCTCCAATGCTTTCAAATTGCGTTTTAGACATTATATCAGCAAAGAAGAGCCAATCGCTGATCAAAGAAGGTTTAGACATTCCAATGTCTTGATAATGAACTTCTGTGTATGAATGGAAACATCCTTGGATAACTTTCTCTAAGCTTGTGTTTACATTTATGATCTGTGAAAGTTCTTTGAACTGTTCAGCCTTTGAGAGTTTGGATTTTCTTCTGAACAATTCATTAACAAGACCATACCAAGTCATTTGAAAATCCTTCTTTCGTGAATCCGAAGAAGTGTTAAGTCCTCCACCAAATTGTAACAAGTTTAAACATGAACGAATGTCGAAATCAGTGAGCATAATGATTTCTTTCAATTGTGAAGTTGTCAACCTTAATGATTCGGCCTGGGCGATATATCTGAGCCTATCGCATAGCGCCTTCTCAGTAGCTTGTTTGAATGTGATCATTTCAGTTTGTGCTCTCAGTTTTTCCAACGCAGGGACATAAGGGTCATTACAAATACAAATTATTGGACGCAGAAGAAATTTTGGTCTGTTCTTTCCCTTCTGAGCCATGAATTTTGAGGACTCAGAGCTTTGAAATCTTCTGAGTGTGTTGTAATCATCTTTTAACAAATCTAGCAACACTTTAATAAAACCAAATTCAGCACCTCCATCAACTTCATCGGCAATGAGACACACCGGCTTACCTGAAAACGTCGATGTGGTAAGAGAGTTTCGAACCTTATCCCGGACTCGTTGACCAGCACGTTCATCACTCGCATTGATCTCCATAACTTCATATCCACAATGCTTAGCAATTACATGGGCCACGGTTGTCTTTCCCAATCCTGGAGGTCCATTTATCAGCAACACCTTTCTGTCAGGTCTTCCGAATGGATCTGAATGATTTGACGACTGTGCACTTTCTGTTGTTGTCGTGATCGGCTTGAAGTTCTTCTCATGAACCACACGATCCCATTGTTTAACCCATCTGATGATCTTTCTATTTGCAGCTTCATTGCCTACAAAATCGAGGAAGTTATTTGGTCTCCATTTCTCCGCCCATAGTGTTCCTGTGCTAACATGTTTGATATATGAATCAGCTTTGCTCCCTGGAGATGGGGAAGAGTCGGCGCAGGCTTTCTCTTTGAGCTTTTGCACCTCCAGTTTTGCGAGGAGTTCATTGAGATCGAATCCATAATTCTCCTTCTCCTGTTGCATGACCCGGTTTATCGCGTCTTCCACGTGTTTTGCGTGTCGTAACTTATTCTCTTTCTTCTTGAGCTTGATAACCCGACCACTAGCAAGGTGTGCGGGCTTCTCGTTGTCATTGTAGATATCTGGAGCTGGTGTTGGTGCGAGCGGCCGTTGAGCCCTTTGAGCCCTTTGAGGCGACCTCTGCGACTGCTGACCGGACAGAAACTTGTTCTGGAAACTAAGAGAGTTGATGTTAAAATTCAGTACCGGCTTGCTCATTCCTAGTGTCCCTCTACCCCCTATCTCAGATCCTCTAGTTGAGAAGAGAGGGATATGAGGGATCCAAAACGCGTACATACTGCGACGCGTAAAGAGACGCGCCAAACGCATCACCTCTGAGATATGGCTCTTACCATATTAGCACGTGATATATCACGTGATCGTTGAATGCGCGCTTCCTTGCGGTGTCGACAACGCGGCGGAAATGGGCGAAAACTACAAACAAACAACTCTGGTGCTTGGAGGGGAGGGAAGTCAAGTCTAAGCAATTTCTCAACACAGGAACGCAAAATGGCCACAGTATGTTGGGTTGTTGTCCTATTGATTTGAGGTGGATTTTGCTACTAACTGATGCCAGCAGCTTTCAGAGGAGGAGTTTTTGTACGTTGACAGGCATCGCCCCCCTATTCCAACCACACTTGCGCTGAGATGATATCACGGGATGAACTACATGTGCGGCCACGCGTTGCGCTAGCTGTCATTGACCACGACGGTATAGGCACTAGATGCCATCTGTGATGTCTTTGATCGTGTCTTGTGTGATTTAAAATAAGGGACCAGCTGTGTATCTCTGATTCCCAAATACTAACAACACCTTTACAGAAAGTCATTCCCGCAGACCGCCCCAGCAGGTTCTCCAGAGGGTCACCCGGGCTTCTTGACACCAGAACAGGAAGAGAAGGTTAAGACCTTGCGTGGTCTGTTGCAGGAAAAGGGCTTCACTCTTCGTTTGGATGATGCCTCTTTGCTTCGTTTCCTGAGAGCTCGTAAGTTTGACATTGCTCTTGCACAGCAGATGTTTGAAGAACACGAAAAGTGGAGAAAGGAGTTTGGCACAGACACCATCTTGACAGACTTTCACTATGAGGAGAAGCCAATTGTCGCCCAGTATTACCCACAGTATTACCATAAGACAGACAAAGATGGTCGTCCGGTTTACATTGAGGAGTTGGGTAAGGTCAACTTGACTGAGATGTACAGAGTCACCACGCAAGAGCGTATGCTGAAGAACTTGGTCTGGGAATACGAGTCTTTTGTCAAGTATAGACTACCATCGTGCTCCAGAAAGTCGGGCTACCTCGTTGAGACTTCTTGTACCATTATGGATTTGAAGGGCATTTCCATCTCGTCTGCATATCAGGTCATGTCTTATGTTAGGGAGGCCTCTTATATTGGCCAGAATCACTACCCAGAGCGTATGGGTAAGTTCTACTTGATTAACGCACCATTCGGTTTCTCCACTGCCTTCAAAATGTTCAAGCCATTCTTAGACCCAGTCACAGTCTCCAAGATCTTCATTTTGGGTTCCAGCTACCAGAAGGAGTTGCTCCAACAGATCCCAGCAGAGAACTTACCTGTCAAGTTTGGTGGTAAGTCGGATGTGAGTGCCGCAGAGGGTGGTCTTTACTTGTCTGATGTTGGTCCATGGAGAGAATCTGAGTATATTGGCCCAGAGGGCGAAGCTCCAAAGGCTTTCCACTTGTAATTGTGATGGTGTTAGCATTGGCTACTTCGGCACCTGTTTCCTGTTAAACAACGTCTGTTAGAAGAACCGTTTTGTAGTAACTTTAATTGACCCGCAAGGTCCTGCGAAGACGTTTGATCTGCATCAACAAACGGCTGCAGGCGCGAAGAAGTCAAACGCGATCAACTTCTCGAGAGGTGTCGACGCTGGGGCTTCGAACCTGTCCCAGATATAAAGAGCTGCTATCAGCTGGTTAAAGACCTTTTACTACATCATTCAGGGCTCTCTCACTGCTATTTGGCTCAAAATTTGTCCAAATTTCTCTAGTGTTCTCTTCCGATCAGCTCTACCGACATCACCGGCTCGCCCACTTTGATTGCATTACGACAAACAAAGGGGTGTCTTACCTCACACAGTGATCGTACCAGGACAGAGATATGTCAATGTCGCTCTCTATATCATCCGCCTCTTTGGCTGGGGACATATCGCAGTACAAGGGGCGCTTTAATGAGGTGCTAGAGTACAGTCTTGAAGGTGAGCATTTCTTGTCCGGACAGGTCACTATAAGCCAGATAGGTTCTCTAAAAGCCACAGACACAGCTAGCTCCGTTGAGACCACACTAATATGCCACCTTCAATCTTGTTCTATTCAAGTGCTTGAAATAGCAGTTCTTGTAACTCCATTCAGTGAGCAAGACTCGCAATTATGGCTCAAACCCTCTAATAAAGATGTTTTTACAAGGCTGTTGTCATGCCTTGTGTTTTGGCAGGCACTCAGACCTCGAGGAATTCTTCATAAAGAGCTTGATATTCCTTACACCAGTACAGTCTCAAATGGTAATGCGAAGTTACTAGTTGCCAGTTGCAAGATTTATGGCCTATTGCCAAAGAATGCAAAGAATATAAAGCCAGTACAGGGCCCTATTGTTCCCTTATACTCTGATGACAAGGGACATAACGAGCAATGGTTTACTGCAATGGCAGTTCTCAAGTCTGATGGAATTTTGGAACTGATCAATGAGAATGATGGAAAAACGCTATACACAATCGACGTTAAGGTCTTGAAGCGTTCAGAGATTAGGGAATTACACCACTCCATTTTCGAATCATCAAATTATCTTTTTGTTGGAACCATTGAAGAGCTACGAAAGGAATCAGTAAAGAAATTCCAGTATTCAAGTAGTTTGTTGATGCCGCAGATATCTAAAGAGTCGTCAAAGGTTTCTAGGATTATCATGGAGTTCCCTTACAGAATAGACGTTGAGGACTGGCTTGTGGCACTAAAATCATTTGCATTGAGACAATATGTTGGTATGAACAAGTCACACTTTTTCCGTGTGTCTCGTAAACTGAAAGTTGATATCTTGGAGGCCAACTTGACTAATCCGGTAGCAGATGCTAATGGAAAACCAGCAAAGCTTTATGCTGAAATTCAAATGTGGGGTGCACCATGGTACCGAACTGCAATTGTGGAGAGTTCAAGGAATCCATTCTTCAGGGAAGAATTTGAATTGGACTTACCCTTGAGTACCAAGACATTTGTTGTTTTGTTAAAGAGGGCCACTTCTGGGTTTTATCAACCTTCTGATAAAATTCTAGGTTGTCTTGAGTTGAAACATCAAAATTTCACAGACCAACTTCAGTCAAGAATTCCGTTGATGAATGGACATTCTGAAATTGGTAAGATATGTATTTCAATCAAAAACAAAACCAATTACATTCTTCCTCCAGATAACTTTAATCACTTTGAGCAGATGATTCTTAATGTTGACTTCGGACAACTCTTGAATTACGTTATTGCAAAGCATCCACAAACGGATCTGGAGTCTACTTCTGTCGTGCTTCTTGATATCTTTCAATCTCTGCAAAAAGAAAATGAATTCTTCATGGCTTTGATTAATGACGAGATTTCCAAGATTATGCATACACCAGCGCAGGCTGCAAATCTCTATAACTCTCTTTTCAGAAATAATTCTTTGTTAACGAAATCACTTGAGCTCTACAACTTGAGAGTTGGACAGGAATATTTGGAAAATGTTATTGGTCCGTTTGTAAGTGATGTTATTAGCTCGGATATATCAACAGAAATTGATCCACTGCGTGTACGTGAAACAGACCCAGAAAAGAAACAAGCCATCATTGATTCCAACCTTAAAACATTGGTTAAGTACGTCGAGGATGCTTGGAAGAGAATTTATGAAACTTCAAATGATCTCCCCGCTGCCATCAAACACCAATTATCCCTCTTGCGAAAACAGATTGAGCTTTACACCAATGATCGAACTTTAACTTTGAATTGCATAACTGGGTTTATCTTCCTTCGTTTCTTCTGCCCTGTTATCTTGAATCCAAAGCTCTTCTTTTTGACCAAAGAACACCAGACTGGTGATATCAATCGTACGCTCACCTTAATTTCCAAAGTTCTGCTAACATTTGCTAATAGATCACGATTTGGGGCAAAGGAACCTTTCATGGGTGCTTTGAACGAAATGTTTATCGATAAAAGAGCGTCAGAACTTTTGGATTACCTAGATAGGGTTACCGGTAAGAAACTTGACTTTGCAGATAGGATTCTGAAGCTAGGTTCGTCGTTGGAGCGTTCAGATTTTATATTGAGTACGCAAGACTTCTTGAAGGAACTGCCAACTACTCCATACCTGATTGACAAGTACTTGAGAATCGATCAACTGGTGGATCTCGTGACGAACGAAATCTTGGATGATTCTGTTATTGACCACTTTGGTGACACCAAAGAGGAAGATTTAAATAGCGAAGGAGTCTCCGATGGCTTGTACAAAATTGGTTCTTTGGAGTTCGAGAAGCTTGTTTTGGAAAAGAAAAATGAGGAGGCTCGTGCAGATGATCTTGACTTTGAGTTTGGCTCTGAGCAGTTCATCAAGAAGCTCTTGGATACCTCTGATAGTGATCATGTCTTCAGTTACCTCAACTCCAACTCTTCACTGAAGGACCTGATTTCCGAGGCTAACAGACTAGCAGGAAGGAAGATACGACTGGCAACGAAGTTATCTGTTGATGAGACTCCAAGTGATATTACTGACATCCATCAGTTTACAAATAAGCTTCTCGCTACTACCATTGTTGACTCTCATCGCCGCATTGTCCCAGCGCTTCCAGGTATTTCATCTCTGCGGTATCTGCGTGCTGACTCTTCGCTCCATTTCAAGATAAAGATGCGCAACTTCCCTCCAACTCTGCCACCATCACCTACTTCTATAACCCATGTTAATGAAGTCACCACCTCCGTTACTACACGGTCGCCCACAAAGAAGCTCTCGCGTATGATCCGTTCTGCCAGCATCAACACACTTTCAGGTTTTTCCAGCAGCAATGGGAATACCGACGATAAGCGCTCTTCAAAACTCGGCAAGTGGTTCCGTAAGTAATCATTAGGAAGAAAAACATTGCAGATGGTTTACTGTTTACTATATGACGTTTATTATATGACATTGCTTTGATGATATTCATTTTATGATCTTCATTTTATGAGTTTAATCTCTGTAGCTCTCTATGACTTGTGGAGCTATTGATGGACTATATTGCCGTGTCAACAAAGAAATCAAAAGCCCAGGACAGTTCATCAAATCTACAAGCGTCCGTCTAGATTCCAGCGGTGATCGCGTTGTCGAAGGCACTGTGCGTGCTAATGTAACTGTGCCCAGAGCACTTTAAGATAAGGCCTGGTTTCACCCATGAGAAAGGCGTCAAACGCTGCAACGTGCTGGATTCTCGGAGATCCCATGTGGAGGGCAGCAATACTGATCAGGATTTATCAGGGATGAGTTTTAACAACGAAAGCAGCCCTTGGATGGGAGCCTGGTCAATCAAAGTCTCATACGACACAAACACATGGTCTCCAGTGCTACATCTTCATATTCACAATGGTGGCTCCAAGACATCATCCGAGGCGTGTAAGCATGATAAAATGAAGGTTTCTCGAAACGATTGTCAGAGTTATCTCTTGGTTCTACTTGCACGGCTAAGGATAAGTCCGAATTTGAGCAAGCTCACAAAAATCAGAAAATATCTTCAACAAAGACCAAGAAGTACACCCCGCTACATAGCAAAGTACACATGGCAGATCTTGGTAGCATTTGAATGGCACCATGTGCACCCATATAATTTCTACACTGACAGGTAGCTTGGCCTTAATGACCATTGAACATCGACTCTAATGCATTCGACACTTGTGTCATCTTGTTTTGATAACATATTATATACAAAAATCTTTTCCATTTTCCATCTTTAACAGACTTCGTAAATCATTTGCCAGCCTGCTGGATTCTGGCAATGTAAGTCTTGGAAATGGTGTTCCACGACCTCATGTACTTCTCAAGACATTTGTCTGTACAAGCCTGCAATTTTATAATTAGTTTCCAACATCATCAATTGAAGGCATTGACCCCACAAGTGCTTAAATACTTACATCATCTGATATACCATATGGTGCCTTCTGGCAAAGTTCAAAGCAGTTCTCAGTCATTTTGTTAACCAACTCTGTCGCGTTGGCAACAGCAAGCTCTTGGCCAATCTGAGCCTTCAGTTGGTCCTTCACTTGAGAGGAAGCATCGACTTTCGTGGATGTCACTGGGGTGGAGTTAGCAGAGCTACCAAAAAGTCCACCAAATGCCATGATCTAGAATTATTAATTGTTTGCAACAAGCCACTAGTAAAAATCGTAAAAGCTATTCATCCATCGGCTTTGATGTCCAACGTGAAAAAAGAGCAGGCGCCGACATTGGTGTCCAGATGTGTGTTCCCTACCGAGCTATTGAGCGTCCCTTATAGCTCCATCACAAATTCTATGGATATTTACCTTGCCTCGCATGTCTAATAGACTAGAGTCACTTCTATGATATGAATTAAATCCATAAGTAATACTAACACGTTCAAACGTGGCATATATGCTATCTCGTAAAGAATAAGAGAAAATCGTAACAAATGGCGAGCTTAATGCGTCGCTCCGTAAAATAAAGTCATGAAATGAACCACCATTAGCATCCAAGTAACGGATGAAGTGGAAAAAACCAAAAAAAAGAAAATATCCGATGAAATAAAAGGATGTTCTTTTAGGTAGCAGATGCAAATTATGACTTACAACACCAAAACAGCAACCAAAGACATGGAAATTGTGACCATGATGGCATTCATGCCGATGCTTCCAAAGCCGAATGGGACGCCCTCTCTCAATGCTGTGGCAGCACTAGAGTTATCCAGAGAGCCAGAATCAATGGAAGTTGTACTGTTTCCAGATGAAGTAGTTTTGTCGGTGGAATCACTGACAATAGACGTAACAGTCTCAGAGGATGATGCAGTCTTGGAGGTCGCTGAGTTTGAAGTGGCAACCTGAGCGGCTGACTTATCGCTTCTAGTGACAAGTCCCGATGAAGAGGAAGACTTTACAGTGGAAGTACTAATCATAGCACTGTGTCTGGAATATGAGCTGGATAAGCCACCATACGAAGAGGATGGGCTGCCCCCCAAAGACAAGACAGAGAATTGTTCGACACCTTCTTCGTATCTTCCGTTCACTTCGCCATTAACGGCCTCAATTGATGACCATTCTCCAGACTGGTCGCTGTAAACATATTCAGAACCAGTGGAGTAGTCGCTGATGATGGCATTCTTGACATACATCGTGTATGGAGCAGAGGAATAATCAATCTCACCACCTGCCCACTCGATAGTACCTGCAGCGTTGTCTGGATCACCACCTGCCCAAATACCAGTGACAACATACATTGGACTTTGTGGATAACCTTCTGGGTCGTCACTATTGATCGTTCTCACATTCTCACCATCGACGTAAAACGACAATGCATCCTGTGTCCAGTCAATGGTGTAATTGTGGTAGTTTGCTGTTGGATCAGTGGAGACTGGGTGAAATTTACCTCTGCTGTATGTAGTTGTGTTTCCCTTCGAGAAGTAGTTAGACTGCACCTCGGTGGTGTCGGAACCAATCCACTCCAAATCAATCTCATCCAAGTCATCACTCTGCATGTAGAAAGAAGAGACAACACCTTGTCCGGGTGCAGCTTTCAACTGAATCTCCAGTCGTCCGAACATAATGTAGAAGTTGGATTTCAAGCCTGGGTTGTCATATCTCTTCGCCAACGTCAACTGAGCACCGCCGTCCGAGTATGAAATTCTCTCTGAGTGTGAATATGCTGTGAAGTAAGAGGAGTTGGTCTTGAAGCTTTCCGAGATGGTGTCAGCCAACGCAGCATCCCCAGGGCAACTGTCAGAGGTTTGCAATGGGTTGCAACTGGCTGTCTGTGCCTGAGTGAGTTGGATCACTAAGCTTGCCAAAAGAAGAAGACGCGTCTGAAGCGAATGAATCATTGTTGAAGGGTGGTGAGATGAAGACCTCGATGTGTTGTTCGTGGGAAGGCCGTCTAGCTTATCTTTCTCGAGCTTTAAATCTCCTGTAGAGCTTAATCCTCAAGACCATTGCCCAAACCACAAAGAGGGCTCTCGGTCCCCATTTCGCTTTTATACAAACTGCTGCGTGCTCGAGCCAGATCATGTTTGTGTCAAGTTACGTGGCGCAGCCTCTAGAGCACGCGTAAAAATAGATCGGCGCGCCAGCCATCGCCGCCAGATCGCGCCAATTCCTTCATTGGGAAACCACCCGCCCACTTTTTTCGCGTTTTCCGCAGCCTCTCCCGCCATTTGGCGTGGAGGTACGCGGCCAGGGTCCAGCCGAGCCAGCCTGAGCATAGCGGCTTTGGAGGCTATGGGGACAGCAGCTGCGTGCCATTCGCCTCAGAGTTCAAGCCCTGTCAGAATGATTATTTTTGGAATCCCCGAGCCAGCTCGCATCTTCATAGTTTGTTTGGCGCGGGCCTGCCAAAAGTCGGGGAAGTTAGCGGCAGCATGCCACAAAACCGTTTTATTGTGTCTTCCACCATGGCAGAACGAAGCTGAAATCTGTCCTCCATCCGCCTGGTGACTGAAGAATGTGGAGGTATGTCACTAACATTCATTCGTCGCATCTTAGGGCCTGGTATCGCCACAGCTCTCCACCCTTGCAGTCATTGTTAGCTGGCCTGGCATCAACATCAAGAAATCACAACAATGTCGCTAACTTTTAATCTGGTTGCCCTTCCACTGGTTGAAATGTGTGCTAATTCCACGGAGTGTATTAGCACGAACCACTTCCTCTATATGTTGGACTTCCTCAACACAAACCGTATTACGGATGCGCAGAACGCCGCAGGTATTTCTTTCCAGACATTCCTCTCCTCCTTGTCCATCTCCCTCATTTGCTGTGTTTTCCAAGTTGTGGTATTTAGTCTTTTGAGAACAAAATGGCGAAACATCTACCAATCCAATTGCTTCTTTACGCGTCTCGGTGACCGGCTAGATGAGCCTCTGGATGGATTATTTTCGTGGGTCACTGACATCTTCAAAGAGCCAATGGTGAACTACAAGCGAGTAGGCCTTGATGCCTACTTCTTCTTGAGATACCTCGCCTTTTTATTTTTTTTATTCCTCGGTCTTGCTGTCATGAATTTACCTGTCTTGATCCCTGTAAACTACCTCTCAGGATATCAGAGCTACACCCTGTTGGAATTGGACATGTACACTAATGGGACCGTGCCTATCGTTGAGGGTTTGGATATGATCTCTATGTCAAACATTGCTCCAAAGTATACGAGACGCTTGAGTATCCATTTGACTATGACAGTGATATCTGTGTTATGGTTTCATGTGTTCTTGACGCTGGAGTTGAGGAACTACGTCAAAATCAAGAATGAGTTCTTTGCTGATGAATCTAACTTCACTGCCAGAAACAAGTTCCGTGATTACAACAACACCATTTTGGTACAAAATGTACCCCCAAAATACCTCAACAGAAATGAACTTGTTGAATTGTTTGGCAAGTTATGTGGTGCTAGGGTTAAGAATATCTGGTTTGTTTACGATTATGGGGAGATGAGACAGCTCTACAAGAAAGAGATGAACTACATGAGAATTATTGAATCTTTGTTGACGAGAGAAATCTATAACAAATTCTTCCTTCTCGATTCCCCCCTGCAGAAGACGCACACGTATAAGGCCCTTTCTTGGAGGCACTCGATCCGTCAAATGAAGTTCTGGAGATTCCGATTTGATAAAGAAGGTATCTTACCGAAAAAGGTTGTGCTTCAAATACCAGTTCTTGTTTCTCGCTTGCAAGGTGAGATGTTAGCAAACCGGGTTCGTTTACATGAAAAGAGATCCAGATTCATCGCTCGTGATCACAGTCCCTTGCTTGACCACAGATATAATAAAGTTTTCGTTCAATTCAAAGACCCTTTGCATTCCGAAATGCTCAGCCAGATACAAATCTCCGGGAAGTTGAATGAGCTTGACAAAGTCATGACCCTCATCAACCCTCGCGATATTGTCTGGGATAACATGTCCGTTCAAAGCAATATGTGCAACTTCATGAGAGTGACAATTGCTAACTCATTAGCCTGCCTTATGATATTGGGGTGGACGATACCTGTCGCCTTCTTTGGTCTTATCTCTCAAGTGCCCATGTTATCATCCTTGATCCCCTTTCTTTCTTGGTTGAAGATGCTTCCCTCATATATTACTGACGTCATTTCAAACTATCTCTCTGTTATCCTTTTGATGGGTTTATCTGAACTGGTTCCTCATATCTTCAGGTGGATCAGTTGGGTTAAAGGCAAGCTTACTGGAGCTGAAGTAGAATTGGATGTACAAAGGTGGATGTTTGTCTTTCTCTTCTTTCACATCTTCTTAGTGGTCACAATTTCCTCTGGTTATACGAAGATTGTTGAAGGCCTTGTAAATAATCCAGTTTCTGTGCCAAATATTCTTGCAACCAATTTACCCAAATGTTCTAACTTTTTTTTCTCATATATTGCAATTAGAGGTTTCTCGTACTTCGGGAATAACATCCTTCAGAACTATGAGCTCTTTTGCAACATGGTCATTTATCCCTGGATTGATTGGACGCCACGTGAGAAATTCGAAAGGCTTACCAGACTACCAGTCTACAAGTGGGGCTCCATTTACCCAACAGTTGCTGTATTGGGTTCCATTGGTTTGATTTACAGCATTTTATCACCTCTCATTGTGGTGTTTTGCTGCCTTACCTTCTCTTTGTTCTTCTTTTCGTTCAAGTACACGTTGAAGTATGAATATGACAGAAAGAACGTATCCGAAAATTATGGCCAGTTCTATCCGGTTGCCTTATTCCAACTCTACTCAGGTGTTTACTTCATGGAGGCTTGTTTGATAGGAATGTTCGCTTTGTCAAGAAACGAAAATGGCGAAGCTGATTGTATTTACCACGCTTGTTTGGCATTTTTGCTTTTGATTGCGACAGCTGCCGGCCATGTCCAGCTCCAGCAGATGTTTGGAAGGTTGATCTCAAAGATATGCCCCTTGACACTGACTAGAAGTGCAACTGTCTTGGATGAGCAAGAGCTCAAATCATCAGATGGTGCAGAACCATTGTTCAACGATACATTTTATGAGCCCTGTTTCCAGCATATGAACAACATTATCTGGCTCCCAAAGGATTATTTCAATATCACGCTGCAAGAAATTACCCGGTTGAGCTCATTAAATATTGAGGCAACTAGCTCCTACACTGAGATGACAGATACTGGGGCAATTAGCCTCTACGGTGGGCCACCTGACCTCATTGACAACGATTAATGATTCATATCTCATAGTACAATCATTCATGCATTCACTCTCAATCTTGCTGTTCTGTCGTAGCCGAAGTGGGCTGTCTAACGTTCTTTCTTCTAGGCCACATGTTTGGAAGTCTTATCACTTGAGATCTTGGTTCGACACATCTTTCGATGAACCATCTCTTCAGTTGACTTTCAATGAGGTTACCAATCTTTGGAACATTCTCCAACTTAGATCTGGAGCCAATAAGAGACTTAATTGAGAATTCAAGTCTGAAATCTGGTGCAAATGAGAACATCAGAGCTGTTCCTTTACCCCCCTTCTCATCTGTACTTGTTTCACTTTCATCGTTCACAGTAATCAGTGAGACTGTGAGGCATCCTGAGAATCTCACAATAGACACGCTAAGCTGAACAGGAAGAATGGCAGTGAGTGGCGTTGGCTTATTCAGAAGTAGACTGGTTTCAATTCCAAGAGTAAGAGTATCGGCAAGATCGACATCGATCAAAGCCTGTAAGTTTCCAGAATTCAGTGGGTTTTTCTTGATACGGCAATTCGAAAAGATTGGGTAGTCATCACCAATATCAAGCTCTGTTATTCTGATCTTGTCGAGAAAATCAGGAAGTTCAGTGTTTTGAAGGAAGTCATCCAATGAGTGAACAATGTTATCGGAAAGAAGAGCTTCTTGTCTAAATTGGTTGATGGTCTGAGCTATGAGTACGTTAAACCAGTCCAGAGATTCCGGAGCATGTGTCTCAACATTGTAGTATGTCTTCTCAAGGATCGAATTGATCGATTTCTGTTGTGCCTCCTGGTCAGATGCCGAACTATTAGCAAGCTCCTTCTTGGTGATGATTGGAATCTTCTTCAAGTCCTTCAGCGCATCAGTTGTAGTTTTGTTTTCGCTGAACACAAAGAATTTGATGAAAAATATGATCACTATGATGACGCTTATCTGGCCCAGGATAAGTCCCTGGGTAAAAGACCACGTACTTGCCTGTGTTGATTGAGCGAGTTGTTTCTGTAGGTGGTACGGCAGTGCCTTGTTAATGTATTCATCAAGGGTGATTAGCGTAGAGGTCGAGTCCTCCTGTATCACAACAGTGGTTACCTGCGGATGTGAAATGAGCTCTGTCATCTCCGCTCGAGCAGTTGCTTTGTGGCGGTTCGGGAGAGGTAGAGAATGGATGTTACGACTTATTGGTGTTCTTCTCGGAAAACAGATGAGTTACGGGGAAAGACGGCGACCTTACTACGCACGCATCTATCGGGCAAACCTAACCCAAAACCTGAGCTTCGAGGACCACCCCAGACTTTGGTAACCCCTATAAAATGCATTGTATCCTGATCAGACACTCACCATACTCAACGGGTGTTCTCAAAGGGGGCCGCTGCGCCATCAATCACACACAGTATGTTGTAGAATATCTTGACAAACCTTCAAGATGAAGCGGTGGCTCAATGGTAGAGCTTTCGACTCCAGTTGGATTAACAGTGCAATCGAAGGGTTGCAGGTTCAATTCCTGTCCGTTTCATTCTTATCTTTTTTTCCTCGTTTAAATTTTTGCTTAGTTGTTTTTGTAATTCAAATTGCCTAATGGCCCGCAAGGGACTCACTTCTCTGGTCATTGTTTGGCCATATTTTCTGATATGTACTGTTTTTATTAGAAGCTGCTGACGATTATAGACCTTCAGAAGCCTGCCAGCACGCGCGCTCCCGAAGAACCAATCACCGGCCGCGAAAACGCTTTTACGCAAAATTTGGAAAAAACCGAGCTGAAGCTACGGAAGCGTCAACACATAACATAGTGGAAAGCCCAAACAGCAAATACATCGACAATGGTACGTGTTTTGGATTGTAAAGTGAGACGCAGATATTTCTGAGGAGCATTGATATTGCATGGTAATCAGCCTCGAGTAGGTGCCCAAGGTTCGTTTGCTACGTGCCGCCCACCTGGATGCCTGTTCGTCTGAGGCCGGGTCCGCCACAAGGCGAGCTATAACAAATGCATAGGTGATGTTTTACTGAAAACAATCGGCGATAGTGTGATTTTGCGAGTTGTTTGATTGAATCCAGGCGTCTCTAATTTTTGATGTTGCGTTTTGCAGGGTTGCCCTCACCCATCTCTCTCACTTGATCCCCTCAGGACGTCCTACTAACATCAAAATCCCAGTCTTTCTACACCACTATCGTCAACACTCTCTTCAAGAGAAACTCTGTTTTCGTTGGTTCCATCCTGTTCGGTACCTTCCTCTTCCAGCCAGCTTTTGAGACTGGTGTCAACTTGTGGTGGGACAGCCACAACAAGGGTAAGTTGTGGAAGGACATCAAGGGCAAGTACGTTGAGGGTGGTGACGACGAAGAGGATGACGAGTAATTTCGCTTCTTTATTGCCATTTACTCATAACTGATCTTAACCCACAATCTCAATTAATCCACGCATACCTCATCACTCTCATCACAGGAGAACCTACATTACTCTTTAGGCCCTGGTATGCTCACGGATACCTTGACCTTTGCGTACTCACCACCATCTTTCATTCAAAACAAAGCTTGCATATATCACACAGACAACAGATGCTGGACAGCATCTACCAACTTTGTTTTCTTTTACAAATTGTACATGATTTATCTATTTCAAAGTTCTTAACGTTATAAACATTTTCAAGTAGCATCGCTGATACCTAATTAATTGTTTTGTTCAAGGCTCATCTAGATCAATGTAGAAATGACCATCATAAATATCAATCAATATCATCGGGACCCAACGAGTCTTCTAAGCCTTCCATTCTTTGAATCTGTGCGGCAAGAAGACCTGAAATGAGGCGTGCGTCGTCTGGGTGGATTATAGGCAGTCTTCCCAGTTCATCCTCATCAGACCAGTCATTATCCTCAGATATGTCACCCTGTAGGTAGCCAACGATGTCACCCATGTCGTGGTCATTTTCGTCATCTTCGTCATCATCATCTTCATCCCCATCTCCATCCCTATCTCCATGCCCATCTCCATCTTCCCAGTCGGATTCACCTCCTCGCATTCCCCAGAACCCAGCATCATCTGCACTTTCGTAATGACTGCCCATATCATAATCATCATCATCACCGTCCTCATCTTCACCATCGTCGTCATCGTCATTTTCCTCTGAGCCCTCAAAGTCTTCATCAAACTCATCGCCAAAATCATCATCGAAATCCTCATCATCAAATTGTCCAGCAAAGGGATTTCCAGGTAACCCTCGAAGTAGGTTCTGTGCTTGATTCTCAAAGAGATTCATCAAATTACCAGGACCAAAACGATCATTATCTAATTCATTCCTCAAAATGTCCATCAAAGCATTCTCAACGGTACGACCTCCAGTCTGACCCCTCAAAATTTGTCTCCAAAATTCCTCATCAGTCTCATTGTTGGTGATTCTTGATGGAACCTTTGAAGTTCTCGTGAGGTACGAATAGATTCCGCCTGTCAACCACAAATTGTTCAGGTATTTATATCTCTCATAATCCAATTTACACGGCAAACCACCACTGGCTGCTTTCTTACCACTCTGTCCATGGACATTCAGATATGGAGCATTGATATGGCCATGGTAGTACATATTTCCTTTATAGGCGACCAAAAGAACTTGGCAAGTTCTTGGAATCAATAATAATGCACCGCCAGTAGACTTGCAATGTGTTTGAGACTTAAGATGCTCATGAACATCCTTGAGACCACCCTTGTCAAGCATCTTCTTCCCACAAGTCAAGCAGACTTTGAAATCAATTCTGTTCTCTGCATTATCAACCTTGTTACTAAAAGGGAAAGTTTCAGAACTTGAAGACGAAACGGTGGTAAAATATCCCAGCTCACTAGGAAGGTCAACCAGTTTACGAACACCAGGGTATGGTAAATGAGAACAGGTAGAGCTAGTACCGCTCTCTCTGAAAAGACGGCTATTGTGAGAATTGTTTAAAATGGACAGAAGTGGCTCAAGCCCCAGTGATTTTAAAATGAGATCCAATGAAGACAGAGGACTAACTTCAACATCCATTGGGACAGTAAGATCAAATGAGGAATCCAGTACTTTATAAAGCACGGCCAATGGTCTGAGAGAAACATGGAGAGAAGAAACTGTCATAGACGTCACGATTGAAGCAAACTCATCATCATTTTCAAACGCATCCAATGTCGCCTTGTCAGTAGTTGTAGTCTTATCAAAACGAATGGAGAAAAGCTTTCTGAAAGAAGACACTGTTTCTAAATTGACATTGGCCTCAGCAACTTCATTTGGTGCTAACGGAAACTTGACAAGATTCAGTACTGATCTGAGTAATCTTTCTGCTGTAAACCTTATCATTACAGTTACAAGTTCATTGAATCCAGTCTTTCCTTCAAAATACAAAGAACAGAATGCCATCAAGAATGGCATCTCATTGAGAAGGTGTCTCTGCTCTGCTTTAAACTGTCTTTCTGGCCTTCTTCTTTCAATGTGTATCAGTAAATAGAATTCAAAGTATTGCCTTAAAGACTTGTAGGTCTGTTCAGGGATTTGGTTCAAAAACTCCACATATGAAGCTGAACCATTTGTTCTCGTTGCAAGTTCAGCTTGCATAATACTCAACGCAAAACGGTAGCGCACATTCTTGGAGTAAACAAAGAACTTGTTGTTATCTTCGTAGCTCTCACCTAGCGCGTCAGCAATGCTCTTGTCCACGTCGATGACTCCTTTATAGTCATAATGTGAGCTTCCGTGAAGGAGCATGCTCGAAGCAATGGTATCTCCATCGTCCTGCAAATCTGGATTCATGTCCTCCTTACTGTAATTACGTCTTTTCAAAACCATAGGAAGATAGACGTCATTCTTTGTTTCACAGAGTGGGCAGGCTAGACCATGACCAGAGCTGTTGTTTCTCCGCATATGGTCTTGAAGACAGGAGTAGTGCAACCCATGATTGCATGAAGAGATTACTGTAGGTTGTGAAGGCCAGAAAGCCATTTGCGGAACTCTCCCAATATTGGACGATGAGCACTCAATTGAATCCTTATCCCAGGTAGCAAACACTCTTGGCCAATCTGAACGGGTCTCTGGGCAAGCACAGAAAACGTCTGAGACCGATGACGTGAAAGGCATTGTCATCAGGCTATTGGCAGACTCCGGCTGTTGGCATAAAACACAAATTCTCGACTCGACTTCGTCATTTTTTGAATGTTGCTCTTCTATTTCTGTAGTTTCTGCATCATTCTTCTCGATGAATTTTTTCTGTCTGGCCATCATTTTCTTCATGATCTTCTTCTGGCGTTCTCTGGCCAATCTGGATTTTCTCTCTGGTTCAGTTTCGTCGAAATCAACACCAGACGATTTCTTTCTTTCTTTGTAGTTCTCAACAGCATCTTGTCCGTGACTTTCTCTCAAAATGCTTAAAACAAGTTCATGGTCTTTCGTAATAAGTCTCTCAAGAATATGGTCGGCCATCTTCGTGGTGTACTGCGAAAATTTGGAAAAGGATGCAGTTGAAAAGAGCATCTCACATAGCGGAGGTCCAAGGTAAGCTTCCACAAAGTGTGATTCACCATTAATCATCTCGTCATCCAGGATGGCGGCGAGAAGAAGATGAAGAGTCATCGCAACGTTGGCTTCATCTGCAGTGTTCAATGCATTATCAAGGATCTTGACCACAAGTTTGGCAAACTCGGCTGTTCTAGTGAAATCTCCCAGTGCCGAAAATCTGCCCAACTTGGAAAGATTTGGACACGCAATATATTCACCAGCATTTTTACCATTTTGGTGAAGGTTCCTTGAGATAATTGACACGCTGTCCATGTAGTCAATGCCTTGCGCGGCAAGCCTCAACGGGTCAACATTCTTATATTCAGATTTTTTCAAAGAGTAGGTTCCGTCATCTTTAAGCCCTCTTGGTGGTGCGTAGTTTGAGACATCTGAGAGTGCCTTCTGGAACAAAGGATCGGTCAAAACTTCTGCATCAATTTCGTCTTGGAACTCGGAGTATGTCTTTGGTTTCAAAAACAAAAAATAAATGGCAATCTCTCTCATTCTGTATGCCACTTTCTCTCTGTCATCTTCAAACTCAATAAAGTCAATACGTTCTGTCAATACAGAGTATATCAAGGACAGCAATTTCTCAACCACGGTAACAACTTTGCTATTGTAATGGGTCTCCGATAAGCCCTTTTTACCAGCATACCAATCCAACAACTCAAATCTGTCAATTAAATTCACCAACGGGGTTGATTTGTTCGGACACATCAAGAATAAAGTTTGGGTTATGTATATGTCATTTCTCATTGGTCTGTCTTCGATTCCAAAGAATCCACGATCCATGTAGGATGCAGCCCATGACAGAATGGCCGTACCATTAAGGATCCAGTAACGCGCTTCAATCTGAGCAGCCAAGACAAGTGATCTCAAAGCACCATCAGCAACATCATAGAAATTAGTGTTCTTGTAAATAAGGTTGATATCCAGATATTGCTGCATGTAAGCACGAAGAAGATTAGCAAGTAAAGTATGGGATGGATGGAAGAAGCCCACACTTTCAGACGAAACAATGAACTTTGAAAGTATAAAACCCTTGAATTCATGAGTTCCTGCTTTATTATAAGTATCTTGAAGACGCGAGCACAATCTTATAATCGCATTTCTGAGCCACTCTCTCCCTTGTTCAGATGGATTTGTTATCTTTCCCGGAGTGGAGGCGTACATAGCAAGATAAGTGGAACGCTCAACTGCTGTGGCATAAACAGCAAAAAAAGAATCCTCATTTTCTACATGCTCTCCAACTTGTCTTCTTATAGTGTAACAATCATCATAGAACGAAATAATGTCGCAGAAAATCTCAAAGTTCTCAGGGCGGTATAAGGACTCCATGTCAGTGGTCTTAGAGAAGATAGTGGATAGATCACGAACGACTCGGGCATGAGTAGTAAACATACCAAGATTTGGGTCATTTTTATTCGTCAAGGACAAAGAAATCTTCGTTTTTTCTTTGTTTCGGCACATAAGCTTCAAGAAATGTCTTGCTGGAATAAGAACTCGATCAAGTGAATCCTGCATGACGCTTGTGGAGTTGGTTGGGCAGGTCAAAAATTGAAGAGTGAACTCAGATAGTATCGTATGGTGTGCCTCCCTATCGCATTTGTATGTGTTCAGGAGCATAAGTCCATACACGTCCATGATCTGATCGCATGCAACACGCTTGTAATGAAGATTAGCGGCCAAAGTGGAGATCAGTGCTGAATGGAGGTCTTTTCTCATACATTTGTAAAAACGTGGTTCAAAGTATAGTAGATATTTCAACCTTGTGAGTGGACAAGCCGGTTTTGGAAATTTTAAATCCTCAAAGTCATTCTCTGGAATTTTCGTACCATCTAACAGTCCAGGAAGTGAATCGGTTACTTGCCAGTATGGAGTTCTCGATCCGGGTATTGTATAAGCACCACATACCGATTCAACAAGTGCGTGTCTAGCACTCTCCCGGAATTCTGTTACAGGGAACTTTGTGACTTGAATCATCCAAGACAATATCAGATCAGCAACTTCCTGTCTGTTGTAGTCCGAAATTGACATGATGCTACAATCAAAAGACTTCAAAGCTGATTCTTTGAACCCTGGTATAAGTTCAGCGATGGTTCCTTTTTTCATCATCTCTGCACGGCCAATTCTGTCAACAGTATGAGACTTGGATATGGCCAGT
Source organism: Petasospora japonica (assembly GCA_030557175.1). Taxonomy (NCBI): domain Eukaryota; kingdom Fungi; phylum Ascomycota; class Saccharomycetes; order Phaffomycetales; family Wickerhamomycetaceae; genus Petasospora; species Petasospora japonica. Next base: position 63,135 of record JAKTVL010000040.1, read on the forward strand.
TCTCGTGAAGCTCCACTAATGGCTGTGATTGCACGCTGTGCTTCTTGGAAATTATGATGCTCATCATTCCAAATCACCAGGATATATTTCGAAGAGTCAGGCTCCGTTGGAGAACCACCAAAGTAGTTTCCCATTGCAGCCTTTGTTTTTGCAAGTTCTGAAGAAAGCAAAGTCAGGAGGACCGCATCATCATTCACTGCACGGCTCGCTAAGCATTCTTGGAGAGATAGAATTGTTTGACTCTGGTGTGCAAATACCTCAATGATAAACTCAAAGCAAACGTCAAACAACTGCCTCAGGTAATACTTAAAGTCTTGATCAAAAACAGTAGTCTGGTTATCATTATCATCAGTCGGATCAATATCTTGTGTGCACTTGCAATGAAGCTCTGCTGTCCAGGCTTCCGGATCACCACAGTCACAAATGCCAGTATTCCTCTCAGTTGCAGTGTCAATATGCACCTGATGTCCAATATGATCATCCTTGTTGAAGCACAAGACACAAAGGACACAGTCACTGTCAAATCCGCACTCGACACAGCGGTAGATTGGTTCACCAACATTGAACTCTCTTCCACAGTTTCGTCCGCTATGTGAAGCGGACTCTTCTTCGCCGTGCAGATAACCTCTATGTCTTGATGTTGAGCTTACATCTTCCCAACTATGTGGGAGCTCTGAAATCCGCTCTTTGGGGAACAGGTGTGAGATATACTTTCCTTCTTGTGATGCAGAAAAGAAGAGCATGTCATGAACAGTGTCAAGGAGCTGGGTGCGTGGCCCGACGTTCAGCTGCGAAACCAGGGCCTGGAACTCGCCCAGAACGCGACTTCTAATGCTTGCTTCAGCCATCGAGGTTCAATGTGTTCAATGGACACGCAACACCTGACTCTTCGGGGGATGCGCCTACTAAGGCGGCAACTATTATAAGAAATGGCAAATCACGCCGCGGAACTGCTTGCAGCTCTGCTGTACTAATGACACGTACTGCAATGGCAGCCGGAGGCGCACTACAAATCTACGCGCGCCACCCATCATGGTCCTTCCTCATCGCATCAGGGCTTGGACTTCCTCTCCAAATAACAAACGGGTGACAGGTTTCCCTGTGTACATATTCATCCCAGCATTTGCCAATGCTGCACCACGGTGGTGACTACGGTCTGCCCTGCACTTTCAAAGACAATGGCGAACTGCTGAAGAAGGCGCTCCTCCAGTTCCCCCGCCGATATCAGCACGTCTTCAGTAGGCCTGCCAAGGTCGATCTCCGCCGACTTCTCTACTTTGCAGCCTCCTGCAAGGGAAGACACATGAAGCATTTCTTCCCGGATGTGGATGAGAGCACTCTTCCAAAGGCCTGGCAACATGTTCTGGCACCGGAGCGTTACCAGCATCTCGAGACTGAAGACTTCTACTTCCAGCGCAGCTTCATTGATGATCCAGCGCATCCACACCGAGCTTGCGGTCGCAAGTTTAGAAAGGGGGAGCCTGTCTATCGCTGTATGACTTGCTCTGAGGATGAGACATCGGGTCTTTGCCAGCGATGTTTCGCTGATGATCAGCACGAAGGACACAATGTCATTATTGGTATTTGTCAGAGGGAAAATGGTGGCGTTTGTGATTGTGGTGATGAGGAGGCATGGACTACCTTACTGAATTGCAAGAATCATTTACAAGAGGAGGTTCCATTGTCAGACATTCCGGAAGAATTTCAAAAGTCTATGCTTCAGACATTCCAAATCGTGTTGGATTATATTGTTGACGTCATGTCTGGCTCGTCAGCTATGCTACCGAGGGAAAAGAAGCAGGACAACAAGAGCATTCTCACAGATGGGCACAAATCAACTCTTGAACAAAGTAAATACTTTGGCACTGACTGGACTTCGGATAAGTTTCATCTCATGCTCTACAATGATCAAAACAGGCAATATAGAGACGCAGTGCAACGAATCACCACTACTACAAACAAAACCGTCGACTTCGCGCTGATGGTAACCGATGAGGTGAACGACAACGGAAGAGCAACAGTCATGACTTCGACACATATTGAGGAGCTTCTCGTAGCGCAATCTGTGTTGGAGGCTACTGGTCTGCAGAGTTGTATCAGAAATGCCAGAGATGTTTTCAGAGAAGAGATGTGCTCAGAGATGGTTCTCTGGTTGATCGAGATGGTGGATGGTTCAATTCATGGGAATTACAATATTTCCAGAGACTTTCTTACAGAGGCCTTTTGTCAGAAGTGGGATATGGGCGTAAAGCCATATCCAAAATCTGAAGATCATCAATCCGTTAGTTTGTACCCGGGATCGCTTGATGAAAACAAGATTCCCATGATTGAATCTCATGGCCAAGTTACTCCTCCAAAACACTGGCAATTGTCTCCGACACGATGGAACCTCGATGAAGAACTGCTCAAGCGCTCAGGATATGACCCAGAGTTTTCTACAAGGATTGGTAGGGAGAATACGCTTCATGGTTCGAGGTTCCAATATCTTCTTTACTTTGATATTCGTTTCTGGAAGAGTATTCGCTCAGGTATGCACACACTTTTCAATTCAGTTCTAACCTCAAACAAATTGTTCCGAACTCTCGTGTGTGCCCAATACGTTGATCTATATCCAGTGATGCTTGAGTTGTTTTTCCTCTTTGATAGAGAACCAGAATTCAGTTGTATGACGAGTCTCACATCACAAATATTCACATCTTCTACCAACGCAACTATGATTGTTGATCATGGTGATCTGACAAGATTTTGGGCTGCCGTATATGGATATCTTACGAAACTGTATCCTATGACACCTGATGATGTTGATCTTACAGGAACATTAAAGCCTTCTTCATTCAAGAACAGACGAATTGGGCAGGTGTTTTTCGACATTTGCAGCGTTCTCGCCAAAACTCGGTCTTATGAGCGTGTCCTTTCTGAGGACTTTGTCTCTCAAGTATGTGATATTCTACTACTTTTTCAAGGTAAACCAACTTTAAAAAGAGAAGCGTTGGAGCATGTGGAGTATGAGAATAATGATTATGGTTTGTACTTCAACATGTACTCTGTGATATGCTCTCTCTCCGAGATGATTGCCAAAACTACTTTGAGGCTTGGTAAATCTTATACAGATCCATTAATTGAACTGATCTTCAAACGAATCAAGGATTCTGTTTTTACCTTCTCAGACTCCACTGATATGATGCCAATGAATCAAACAAGTGTTGTTACAATTGAAGGAACGCAGCATATTTGTGACTTTCAACTTCACACTGGTGTTGTAAGTTTCTTACATCCACTTCATGCCTTTGCAACATGGTTTGTTCAGTACTCAGATTTCACAGATTTGACTCAGATTGAAAAAATATTGGCGCAATACCCAATGTTAGAAATGCAGTTACTAGAGTATCCATTAAGGACCCTTGTGTTGCTGGCTCAAATTCGTGTGGGATTTTGGGTAAGGAATGGTTTCAGTATACGCACACAACAGCATATCTACAGAACAAGTGGTATCCGTGAATCAGGTTTCAAACGGGACGTCTACATGACCCAGTTGATGATGAGTGTTGGCAATCGAGACTTTTCTATATCATCGTTCCTGTCGAGATGGGGTCTTCTTGGATGGTTGACAGAGGAATTCAGTAATGATGTCTATGATGAGGCCACCCTCCCTTTGATGGTGGAGGAGTTTTTGCTTTTCATGATTCAGTTATTCACAGAGACATCGTATCTTCGTGATCCTGTTAAGGGTTTAGAAGAACGCGTACAGAGAGAAATCATACATTGCCTCTGTTTCCAGCCAATGAGCTACTCGAAACTATCTGCTGAGGTTCCAGATTATATGGCACATGAGAAACGATTTGATCTAATCTTGAAATCTGTTGCAGATTATGCTGCTCCAGCGTCTGCTAATGCTACTGGAATCTACAAACTCAAAGAGGAATTTTTTGACGATGTTGACCCATATTACATTCACTACAGTTCCAACAAGAGAGATGAAGCGGAAAAGCTTGTTAAGGAGAGATTTGCTAATAAGATGGGTGTTCCATTCAATGAAGCCTACGTACAGCCGAAGGTACAATCTCTTGAGGGCACACCATTCAAAAATCTCTACAAAGTGACTTCATCTAAGATTTTTGTGCAGTTCATCAGGAGCACTTTGAAGTTCATTAACAATGAGGACATGAGTAAGGTTGAGCCTCTATTAATACTGTCGCTTCATCTCATCCATGTGTCTGCCGTGGGATCTGATTTCACGTACTCTTCTGCTTTCAACGAGCTTCTCTGGTCTGAATTCACTGCTGACCACAATGAGCCCTTCTTCTACGAAAGTGTGGGTTCTTTACTCTATAAATTCCTAAGTGATGAGTCTTATAAAGCCCATCATTCTAAGATAAGAGCTATCTTCAAGTTGCTCAAAACCAACAATTTCAATGTTGAAGGATATCTCCATGAGCAAGTTCAAAACTTTCATGCTAGTGTTCTTGGTGTTTCCACTGCTGCAACCACGTCCAAGACCGAGTCTGAGTTCGAGAAGAAGAAGAGACTAGCTAAAGAAAGAAGAGCCAAGATCATGGCAAAGTTTAAAAAGAGACAGAACAAGTTTGTTGAAGAGAATAATGTCGAAGATGATGCTACCGATACAGATATGAATGACTCTGACAATGGTAACGCTTGGAAATATCCCGAGGAACACTGCATTCTATGTCAAATGTCCATGTCCTCTGATGACTCCTTTTTCGGTGTTGTATGCAATGTGTCAAGATTCTCTGGCTCCAGGACTGTTCCTTTCCAGGATAAATACTGGACGCTTCGTGCTTTTGAGGATTGCGGGAGTATGGATGCAGATGAGTGTGTTGATCGCAGCGAAACTGTTCGAAGTTATTTTGACCAAGTTAGATCAGAGTCGGTCATAGGCCCTGCCTTCCCATACAGTAAATCAAGCTGCTTGAAACCAGCAGTGATGACAACAAGTTGTGGTCATGGCATGCATTACTCTTGTTATCAGAATTACATTGCTTCTGCTAAGTCTCGCCAAACACAGATCACCAGAACAGTCCCAGAAGACTTTGAGAATTCTGAGTTTATTTGCCCGCTTTGTAAGTCGTTGGGAAACCTATTTATTCCAATTTTGTGGAACCACAACACTGAGAGACTCTCTGAGTTTATAAAGGCCGATGACTCGTCATGGTATGATGGGTTCGAGAAGTTAAACGGTATTTCATTTGTTGACCCATCTGTTGTTGCTGACTTCTCAAACCAGGTGTTGACTGAAGCCAAGACTACTCTCAAGTCCGGTTATAAAGACTCTCTCTTCGCTGAAGAACCATCAAGAGCATTGCATGATATTTGGGTTAGCATAATCACAAAACTTGACTCTATCTCTCAACCACAGTTCAGGGACCACGTCAACAAGCTTGTATCTCATACTATCAAGGGTACTGAAATCTCTTTGAGGGGAATGAATAGCGATACTGGCTTGGTTTCTGGCTTGGTTTCCAATCAATCATTGACTACCTTGAGAATCTTGACAGAGTTGAAAAAAAGTTGGCTTGCTTGGATGTGTCATGCTGAACTTGAGTTTAACAAACCAAAATCATTGTTTGTGAACCTTGCAGAAGAGACGATTGGAAAGCTTTTGTTCCTCTCATCTGATCGACTGTTTGATGTGTTTGAGGATATTGACTTTTTTGATCTTCTCGTTTCTTGTGCTCCTTTCGGTGGTGTATCGGTGAACTCTATTTACAGGATGGCATTCACTTATCATTTTATGCAAACTCTTTCCAAGGTTTTATCACAGCTTAACGACTCTTTATTTAAAGGCAGCGTGAGCCTTTTGGATATCAGTGTCGTAAGAGTTTCGTCTCCATCATACCGCAACCTGTTGAGCCTGGCAAGACAGTTAAGAGACAACCACCCTCTTTTTGATAACGTGAGTGACGAAATATTTGAGAGTGTTGAGTTTGAAGAGGTATTATGTACTATCATGGTTCGCTCGTTGACCCCATTTTTGCGTAATATCGTTATCTGGTGTATTTCCAATTGTGCTGACTACTCCGGTGTTGAGATGAACTTCCCAATCGATACTGATCAGTTTTCTCCAGATCTTGAAATAAACAGGCTATGTAAATTCTTAAATATTCCTTGTTTTGATGAGCTTCTTACCTTGTTTATTGATCCAGGAGCCATTGAGCACCAAAAGTTTTCAGTGTTTGTTAGGCATGTTTCCACAACGGATCACGATCTGTCATTCAAGAAGTTGGATTATCCTGGACTTGTCAGACTCATTGATCTTCCGGTCCGTATGGACGACATTTTCACGAAGCTTTTGTACAAGAGCAACAAGCTAACGACTCTGGCCCACTTTGATCCTGCTATCTGCCTTTTTTGTGGATCCATTCTAAATTTACAAAAGAAGGCATCTGGTGATAACCACGGTGAGTGTAACCACCATGTCGAGAGTGAGTGCTTGAACTCCACAGGCATCTTCCTTCTTCCAAAGCACAGCGCAGTTTTGTTATTAAACAGAGGAAATGGCTCTTTCCACCCGGCACCATACATTGACGCCCACGGTGAGTATGACTCTGATGTTCGACAGACTCAGGTTTTGACTTTAAGCGATGCAAAATATGATCAGTTCATCAGACATATGTGGTTGCAGCATGACATCAAGAATTACATTACTAGAAAGCTTGAGGGCACCTTGGATATTGGTGGCTGGGAAACTCTATGATGTTGCGAATGCTAATAATTGTCTTAAAATGACTATAATGTATGTTCCATATGGTTCATTCTCTATCTCTAGCATAGCAGATCACTTCTTCTCCTCCAATGTAGCACTTTCAAGTTTCTGAGAAGCTTCATCAACTGGATCTGAAGACTTAGCGGCACCTGGGTAACGAGATCCCTTGTCCTTCTTTGCCTTCTTCTTCTTTTCTTCCTTAACTGGTGCTGGGTAACCCTTAACCTCAGCTTCCTGGAATTCTGGGTCGTTGGCAAAGTCCTCGCGGATTGGTGCGAGCAAAAGATTGATCTGGTCAGCGACACCAGCTTTGAGATCAGGAGGGGCCAAAGTCTGTTCCTTGAAGGCATTCACAACGTCAGTAAACGACGTGTAAGTAATTGGACCACCAAACTTCTCTGGACGGTCGATTGGGAACTCAAAGTGACCTGCGCCAGACTTGAGCTCCTGAATTGGAGCGATGACGTACTCAATAAATGAGAGTAAACCGTTATCTTCCACAACACCTGGAGCACAGTATGCAGTGTTGACTTTCTTCTTGACCTGCTTTGGTTCCTCTAAGACGTCGATCTTGGAGTTAGGGTCGGACGCAGACATTTTACCACCCTGCGTGAGTCCAGGCACCATTGGGTTCATGAGGTGTCCTCTCTTCTTGTAGCCAATTGTAGGCAAGTTCTCCTCTGCGAGAACAAAAATCTTACGCTGATCAACGCCACCGAACTGGGCATCAACACCCAAGTGCTCCTCATCCAAAGCCTGCATCAACGGGTAGATGAGACCACTGAGAAGTGGGTTGGCGACCTGCTTGACAACGTCGGCACCAGCACGTTTGGCATCATTCTGGGAGACAACGTTAGAAAGACGGAAAAGATCCATTGTGAACTGGTCCTTGGTCTGGTAAGATGAACCAACAACAAACTTAAGCTTCTCAATAGGCACGTTGATGGACTTCAGGATGGATTTAACAACCTTCTCGTAGTACTTGGCTCTGTAATTGACGACCTCCAATGGGGCCTTCATGTTATCCAAGAAGGCATGTAGGTCGGCCAGAAGAACTGTGACTTCACAACCAGCCTTCAAGAAATCGGCAAGCTTGGTCATAGGGACAAAGTAGCCGCAGTGGGGTCTACCAGTTGGAGCAGTACCCCAGTAAATCTTCAATGGGCGCTTCTCTTTCTCGAGGACATCCTTGATGATCTGGCCGTTAAGGACCTCCTGAAGATTCTTTGTGATAAGCCTGTATTGCTCTTCCGGGTCTGTGACAACCTCTGACATTGCTGACGGGGTGTTGAGCTGTGTATATGTGAGAAGCGTTAACAGATAAACCAGCTAAATTTATCAGTCATCGCATGAGAGCTTTCGGCAGGCTGGTTGGACGAAGAGCCACGTCCGCGAACGTGATCTCGTGCTGTAATTTACGCTGGCGATGGAACTTAGTGAAGAGGGGATTTGCGGCCGAAATTGTTGGTGAATGGGCCAACTCCGCGACGGGCTGCGTAACTTTCAGGCCATCTCTGCCACTAAGGTAAGAACTTCAGAAGTAGGAACTTGAATGGCAGAAGAAGTTGATTGCAAAAGAAGCCACTTTCATATGCCTCCAAGCTAACAAGGGATGCTGAAAACCAGAAGATCTTTTGAGTGAGGAGGCTGAAGGGGCTGGGGAGCCAGTCTGAGGATTTCATCCTTGACTACTACTCAGGACATCAAGGTCGGTTTGGACATGAGTTTCTCCAATTCGAGGTTGATTTCCAAGATGGGGGAAATCTGTCATTGTTAGATATACCAATAAGATAGCTGATGCCAAGCCAAGAGTTACGATCAAGATGGACTTCGAGTGTTCAACTACTTCGTCGAAGACATTAAAGCACCCATCTTCTCGCTGATCATTCTTCACTTCACTGTTAGAATTTCTACACAACTCTTTTCCAGGTTGATACCAACATTTGAGATATCTCAAACCAATTTGATTACTCTATAGACTTTTTAGAAAGAAAGCACAAGACGTTTATATCATCTGCGGATATCTCACTATGTTTCCCCTACCATATGTCTGACTAAGCGATAGGGCCCAAGAGGAAAACCAAATAACAATAAAGATGTCGAAACAGAAGTAGGCCTCGCCACTTATTTCAACGGCTGTTCTGTCTCTTTCAGCTCCTCGCACGCCTGCTCATTCTATTTCAAGATGGCTGGAAACCCACTTCGTCCTACCCCAAACCCATTCATAAAAAGAACGGTCAAGAGGGAGCGCCCAAGAGCCATCCCTGCGGCACCAAAGCAGGAGGTGGACCGCCCGGAGGACTGGAACGAGTTCAACCTCAGAGCTTGTACACAGGAGGATATCAATGAAGTAAGAACTCATATTCTCAAGTTCCAATCAAAGCAGCATGTGGACCCTAAGAACTTTCACCAGCCTATCAGACTGCATCGTAAAGAGACAAAGAACTTGCAATATCAGTTGACTAGAGCTGAGATTGAGCAACGCCAAAAGGAGAACGCTCAGACTAAAAGAGAGGCTGAAGAAGAGGCAAGAAGACAAATGGATGCGAAGGAGCAGGCTATCAAAGACGGTCTTATCCTTCCAAGATTTGATATATCGAAGGATCCAAATGTTGCGCCTGAGCCTATCAAAAGTGAAGAAGAGAAGAGGCTGGAAAAGATGGCCAAACAACAGCAAAACATTGCCCCAGATGGAGGAGCAAGAAGAAAGTTCAACTTGCAGAAAAGAAAGACAAGAAAACTTACGGCTATGAATGAAGAGGCTAAGAAGCTGAGATATGAGGAATACTACCCTTGGGTCATGGAAGACTTCGATGGTACAAACACTTGGGTTGGTCAGTATGAATCTTCCAACGCTGATCAATACTGTCTCTTTTATATGAGGGGCAATGACTTTGTGATGATCCCATCAGATAAAGTTTACAAGTTCACACCAAGAAGTAGATATGCTACATTGACGTTGGAAGAAGCTGAGGCGAGATTACAAAGACATAACACTGTCCCTAGATGGTTAATGAAACATCTTGATGAGAATGAACAGAAGCTTACAAGAGCTGAGCGTACTAAGAAGAAACTTAGAACAGTGGAAGGCACCACTGATGCTAAAGATGGGCGTGGCTCTGACAACGACGACTTGGACTTCGACGAAGAATTCGCCGATGATGAAGAAGCACCAATTATTGAGGGTAACGAAGAAGAAAATAAAGAAAGTGAGAGAAGACTCAAACGTGAAATGCTGACAGCAAATGCAATGGGTCTTCATGATGATGACAATGCTGATGATAATGTCGATGACTTATTTGATATCAGAAAGGTCGATAAAGATGGTGAAAGAGTTCGTAAAGCACTTATTAAGACAGAGATGAATGGCATGTATGATTCAGATGACGATGCAAACCCATATCTTTCCGAGTCTGATCTTGATATTGATAAGTCTGAAGATGAATTGATAGCTGCTGACCTGAGTAAGCCAGTGTCACCAAGCGGAACTTCTCACCCAAGCAGACAAACAAGTCCAACTGTCAAGAGCATCAAGGTTAAGGCCATTCACCAAGGTTATGTTGTGTTAAAGGCTCTTCCGTCTGTTTTGAAGCAATTCCCTGTTGGCGAATGGAACCCTAACATCAAGAAAAGAATTGTTGATGACGCAGCTGATGATGAATATAGAGAAGCCAAGAAAGTCAAGATTGAACAAGATGAAGACAGTGTGATTAAGATTGAGGAAAACCCTGTTATTCCTCGCTATGTTCTCACAGAGGAGGATGTTCTCGATGTTGTTAGAAGAGATGGTAGAATCACTGCTAAGGACTTACTAACTGTTCTTAAACCAAAGCTCGCAAGTAACCCTGAAAATAAGGCAAGAGTTAAGGCATTTGTAACGAAGCTCTTAAAGATCAGGGATGGTTTTTTGGTTCCGAAGGACCCTTCTGTTCTTTGAAAGAGAGGAGTATGAGGTTGTTATATTATCCTACATCTGGCAATATTTTATAAATACCCAAATTAACGTTCCGCATTTAATCATGATCACGCTGTTTTAGAGCTGTGAGTAAATCATAGAACTTCAACAATCTCGTCGTCGTCCTCATCCTCATCACTGTCACCATCATCCTTCATCTGTTCATCTCCGCTGACATCACCCAAGTCTTCTTTCGATAAGACCTCCTCAATCTTGTCGACATTAGACTCATCTCTCTGAAGCATCTGGACCAATCTGTCACACATGTCCTGAACATCCTCATGTTCGACGTTCTTATGGAGCTCTCTGATAAGTGGATATACAGATTTGGAACGAAGGTGGTCTCTTACTGGTCTTGTCGTACAAAGAAGAAGCAGAGACTCTAAATGCACACAGATGATCTCTGGGACTGGATCTCTAACTTTTTCTTCCGGAAGGAGTTGTAGTTCGTCAGGAAGTTCAAAGAGCTCGTCTTCGTCGAGCGAAGCATCCTTGGACGTAGCAATTGGGAGAAGAATGTACGGAAGGATGTTTGCGTCGGATTCATCGAGAAGGCTCAAGTGAGATTCAATTTCAAAGAGAGAGTTCTTTATCGTTGAGGCAACACCTTCACGTCTCGTCTTCGAGTCATACTTCTCTGTGAAAACAAGGAGTTTTGTTATTGGGATAATGTCATCATAATCTCTCTTTGTGACAAAGTACTTTCTTCCTTCAATAAAACGGGAGATATCAGCGAAGAAGTAGGCCAGATAATCAAAGTTTGCGAATTTGTTCAGTGTTCTGTCTGCACCCTTAACAAATACATCAACAAGACAGTCGATGGCGCTTGTACTCTTGAACACTTCCTTGTTAGCTGGATCCACCGGCATATCCAAGATTGCCTTGGCCGCATCGTGTTTAGCGATATTTGTAAGCAAGATGGAGGCCAAGTCAGCGTTTCTGTTTTCCAGGTCCAAAATCATAGAGACAAGATGCTTCAAGAAAGATTCATCTTTCGCAACAACATCCCTGACATTTTCGTCGGCGCAAAGGTTCGCAAGGATTGTAAGCGCTTGCTGGACGGTGGTCTTGCCTTTGTCTCTGGCGAGGATCTTGAGGTCCTTGACAGGTCTGTACTCATCTTGGAGAAACACTGTGGAATGAGGTCCTTGGGAGAAGCCGACAAGGTTTTCGAGCGCAACAGTTCTGATCGGGGCCTGTGCGTGGTGGAGGAACTCTGCAAGTTCTTGAAGCTCAGTTTTGGCCATCTTTTACAAGTTCAAGTGCTGCGGAGTATAAAAGAGCCTGCAGCGTAAGCGATGTCTGCGGTACCTCGAGCGATGAGCTCCTCTTTAAAAATTTCTGTAGTGCTGCCCGTGGCCGAGCGGTTGCGGCGCCCTGGCCGGTAGAATATTCCAGAAGCGTCCTCTTGGCGAGCCTCAGGCATGGCGACGAGTCCTTGTACCGGAAACTGCTCCCCATCTCAACAGAAATTTATTTTCAATTGACGCCGTGGTCTTTTGCAAGCTACGATTCAGTAACGCCATGCCCGCGTCAAACACCAGCCACCTATTGTTTCTTGTCCGCCAGAAGAGCGGTAGATCGAATGGGAGTCGCTAGTTCGCGCCTTGGTACGGCCACGTCTTCGCGCTCAGTTTGTTCCCCAGCACAAAAAGACGTCGTCGTCCAACTCTTCTATGTCTCTTAACGCCACCGCCCAGGAGCTTTGTACAGGGAACGAGTCTCTATACACAACTTGCACACGCTAAAACACAATGTCTGACTGGGATACACAAACAATCATCGGATCCAAGGCCCGCATCGGTGGTGGTGGTCCAAGAGCTGGTGTTGCCAGAACCCAGGCACAAATCAACGCTGCCAGAAGAACTGGTTCCGTGCTCTCCGTTGACAAGAAGTACGGTTCGGCTAATAAGGCATCCGATGTTGAAGGTCAGCGTTTGACCAAGATTGACAGAACTGATGACGTTGTTGCTCCAAAGAAGATTGATCCAGCTGTTGGCAAGGCCATCCAGAAGGCTAGAAATGACAAAAAGTGGACACAGAAGGACTTGGCTACCAAGGTCAACGAGAAGCCAAACGTTATCAACGACTATGAGGCTGGCAGAGCCATTCCAAACCAGCAGGTCCTCTCCAAGTTGGAGAGAAACTTGGGTGTCAAGTTGAGGGGTAAGAACATTGGAGAGCCTTTGCACGGTCCAAAGAAGTAAGCGGAATTTTTGCCTTCACGTAGGAGGGAGGGTCATACCCTTTGTTAAAGCTTAACGCTTCTTATTGGGCCAAGCAACTCTGTAGCAATAAAGAGGAGCTAGCAAAAATCGGATCTTTTGACCGTTTCAGTAAGTCCCAAGCAATGTGCCCCCCTTGTATCAACTGTTTTCTGCACGATCAAATCACTGAATGTCTTTACGAAATCTTCTCTGAGTATATGCATGTATTTCTAGTAGTTTTATTACACGTCTTTTGACATAACTGAAACCGGATCTTTTCCCATCACTTGATTGGAAACCAAAGCCAAAGCTTCCCACCCGGACACCACTGACATTTGTAGTGGTAGGTCGTGGAAAAAAAATGCCACTGTTTACTTCTCTAAAACGCACAAAACGGAAAATTAGATATCTTTGCCTCACTGATCTGGCTACTTCCGCTGTATTTCACAAGATGGCTACTCTCGACTTCACACCTGAGTACAAGGATGATGAGGTCTTTTCTCTTGCTGGAAAGGCTCTCAAGTTTGACACACATGCCGACATTGAGCCATACCTCAAACAGCTTGACGCGATGAGCAGTGTCAAGAAGATTGACTTCTCTGGTAACACCATTGGTATCGATGCGTCCAAACATCTAGCTGACTCTTTGAAGAAGCACGAAGCCACTTTAGAGGAGGTTAACTTCTCTGATTTGTTCACAGGAAGATTAAACACTGAGATCCCAAAGTCTTTGGGCTATTTGCTCCCGGCTTTGGTTGGGGCACCAAATTTGCACATTCTCAACTTGAGTGACAACGCCTTAGGTTTGCAGGTTATTGAGCCTGTTGAGGATTTCTTACCAAAAGCGGTCTACTTGCAACATTTGATCTTGTCTAACAATGGTATGGGTCCATTCGCTGGTGAACGTATTGGTAAGTGTCTCTTCAAGTTGAGTTTGAACAAGAAAAAGTTGGGCCTCCCATCCTTAAAGACTTTTATCTGTGGTAGAAACAGATTAGAGAACGGCTCAACTTTATATTTGTCGATTGGTTTGAAGGCTCATGAAGACTTGGCCGTCGTCAAATTGTATCAGAACGGAATCAGACCTCAAGGTATTGCCAGATTGATTACTCAAGGTTTGAAGTACAACACCAATTTAGCTATTCTTGATTTGCAGGACAACACCATCACGAGAAACTCCGCTATTGTCCTTGCTGAGAACCTGGCTTTGTGGGAGAACTTGAAAGAGTTGAACGTGAATGATTGTTTGTTGAAGCCTTTAGGATCCTTGGCTGTTGTAAAGGCGCTTCACGCTGGCAAGCCACGTGAGAGCTTGAAGGTTTTGAAGCTTCAGTACAATGAGCTTGATCAAAATTCATTGGATCTTTTGAAGGATGTTGTTGCTAACAAGCTTCCTAGCTTGGAGATCTTGGAGTTGAACGGTAACAGATTCGAGGAGGAGAACAACATCATTGATGAGATCAAGGCTATCTTCGAAGAGAGAGGCTTCGGTGAACTCGACGAGTTGGATGATTTAGAAGAGCTAGATAGTGACGAAGAGGATGAAACAGAGAGTGAAGAGGAGGCTGAGGAAGAGGAGATTGCTGCTGAGATTCTTGAAAAAGAACTAGAAGAGGAGGAAGAGAACTACCATCTCGACAACAACAACAAGGAGGTGGAAGAGCTTGCCGCCGACTTGGAGAAGACCAGCATATAGCGTAACTACTACGATTTTGTACTTTATGAGGTTTTCATGCATAAATCAACTACGATAAACAAGATCTAATGATTGTTATATACGTAGATTCATTCAATGTTGAGCTTCAACTGCTTCTTCATCAGATCGAGAACTTTATCTTTCTCCGACCACTCATTTTCCAACCACTTCTCCAATTTTCTGTGCTTAGAAGGTAACTTGGAAAGAGGCTTCATTTTGAAATCAACATTGATTATAAACACAGGTTGTTTCATTGTCAAAATCTCAAATAAAGTTGGGTTATCGAATGAGTTCTTCACTGGATTGTAGTATATTATGGTAAGTCCAATAACGTTCTTAATTGCTCTTGTAGCAGAGTTATGAGCAACCTTAATCAAATTATTAAAATTTCCAAAACGAGGATATAAAAGATCTTCAAACTTTGGTAAGAAATACTTGTCGAGCTCCTGTATCTGGATAATTCTGTTCTTGTTTGTGCAGATGTTGACTTCAGGGAAATGGACAATCCAGTTGTATGAGTTCTTCTTAACAAGTGAATTCATGTTCTCCTCTAAATCAACTATATTCATCTCCCAATTCTCGTCATGATGGAAAAGACTCCAGAACAATGCAAGACCAGGTGTCTGCCAAAAGTGATTCCAGTTAAAGAAACTCAATGTGATGTTGCGAGAAGTCGCCTTTTCTGTCAAAGTCTTCAAATAATATATCAATAAGAAGTCAAATAAGGATTTGTGGTTGCTGAGAATGATAGAATTAGTTAATTCATCTTGGATATCTGGCTCTCGAAGGTCGATCCCGGAAATGATAATCTTGATCTTGCGCTTGTTCACTAAGTAGACAAGGGTAGTCCAAAAGAAACGTTCAACGGACTGTCTCGCAATAGCAGTGGTAGAGTCCAGCACAAAGAAGGACGATAAGGATATCCAGAAGGCAACTTGAACTTCAATGGCGATGTAGCAGATGAATCCAAGAATAAGAAGCCAACCTTTTGCAACATTGCTGACAGAAAGATCTGTAGGGATGGGGTAGACCCCAATGTCTGCCAGGAGTTCCATGATTGTTTTCGATTTGGCCATGATACCAAGAGTGATATAGAAGGAAAGGAACTGATTACCTTCTCGAGATCTTGGGAGCACTTCTGGGGAGGCTTGTCGGTTTCCCTGAATAAATTCAGTTACTCTGCAGAAATGTGACACAAAGACACAATTTGTTTATCGAGACTAAGCCAACGGCCAATGGCGATTATTTAGGAATCCCCCACTGCATCTGAGCCATGCAGCTAGAGCGGAGATGCATATCTTTCTGGAAATTATTCCCACTAAATGATTGCCAGAAGCCACTTCCTATACATCTCAGAAAGAGCACGAAGTCCAAGACCTATGTGTCAAACCCTGCTCGGAACTCAATGCACATCCCGGAATAAGAACTCCAGAGTGCCCGAACCGGTGATGGGCAGCAAAAAAATTCTGACCTTCTGCTAAGGTCATAGCTATTGAATTATTTCTGCCGTTTGACAATTCACGCCGAAGGGTTCTTTCCACCATGTCCAGAATCATTGTTAAAAATATCCCGAAGTATGTCACTGAGGATCGCCTCAAGCAGCACTTTGCTAGCAAGGGTGAGGTCACCGACGTGAAGCTGCGTACCAACAACAAGGGCGAATCTAGAAGATTTGCCTTCATCGGTTTCAAGCGCGATGAAGATGCTGAGGCGGCCGTGAATTACTTTGACAAGTCCTTCATGGATACATCGAAACTGGATGTTCAGCTTGCCAAGAGTTTTGCGGATCCAACAGTACCAAAGTCTTTCAAGGAAAAGAGAAGAGAGGCCCTCGAAAGAATCAAACTACGTGAACAAAGAGAGGAGGAGCGTCTTGTAAAAGAGAAGGAAATAAAGAGGCAGAAAAGAGAAAAGAAGTCTACAATTGATCAGGAAATTGAGAGTAATCCAGCTTTGAGGGAATTCATTGAAGCCACGAAGCCATCTGCACAGACAAAGTCGTGGTCCAACGATATTGTTGTGAGTGAAGGTGGTGCTCCTTCGAACTCTCTCCTCGACCAAGCCCTTGCCCTTAGATCTGGAGATGCAGAAAGTACGGCGAGCAGGTTTGAGAACAGTGTTGCAGATGAAATCTTCAAACTTCCAGAGAACCCCAGTGACGATGAATATGGCGACTTTGAGAAGAAGAATCAGGGGGAGGAGGCAGATGAACCGATGATGACGCTTGATGATATCGAGAATAACCCTGATCAAAAAACTGACGAAGCTATTTCTGATTTGGAGTGGCTGAAAAAGAGAAGGATCAGAATCAAAGACTCTGATAACACAGAAGGTGGGATACAGAAAGAACAATCACAAGAAGAGGCAAAGCCTCAGAGACCCACAAAGATTTCGGAACCTGAACTTCCGGAGCTCGACGAAGAAGAAGTTGCATTGAACAAAGTCAGACAGACAGAACGTCTTTTAATCAGAAACATTCCATTCAGCGCTACTGAAGATGACCTCAAAAGCTTCTTTAACAAATTTGGAGAGCTTGAAGAAGTTCACGTTGCTGTTGATGTCCAAGGAAATTCCAAGGGTTATTGTTTTGTTCAATTCAAGAATCCTGATGACGCCTCTGAAGCATTCTTGGGTGTTGATAAGCAGATTTTCCAAGGTCGTCTCCTTCATGCCCTTCCTGCTGAAGCCAAGAAGGTTCATAAACTTGATGAGTTTGACTTGAAGAACATGCCGCTAAAGAAGCGTAAAGCGTTGGAGAAGGTCTACAATGCGTCAAAACAGCAATTCAGCTGGAATTCTCTCTATTTAAGTACAGATGCTGTTATGGATACCATTGCTGCTGATCTTGGTGTTAGCAAAAGTGAATTGATTGATCCTGAGAATTCCGGTTCTGCTGTGAAGCAAGCACTTGCGGAAGCTCATGTCATTGGTGATATCAGAAAATTCTTCGAGAGCAAGGGTATTGATCTTACGATGTTCAAAGAAAAGGAGTTCGACGACAGTGTGATATTGATCAAGAACCTTCCATTCGGAACCACAGAGGCTGAAATATTGGAGTTGTTTACTCCGTTTGGTGAATTGAAGAGATTCATCATGCCACCTTCTGGTACCATAGCTATCTTACAGTTCAGGGACTTGCCATCCGGAAGAAGTGCTTTCAGCAGGCTTGCCTATAAGAAGTTCAAAAAGACTATGCTTTACTTGGAGAAGGGACCAAAGCAATTGTTCACAAGAGAACCAACAGCAGATGAGGCTACAGCGACTAACGCTGCCGCTAATGTAGCTGCTGCTGAGACTGCAACTGCTGTTGTTAAGGAGGTCAAAGATACTGCTAAGGACATTCTTGAAGGAGAAGCTGATGTCTTTGAAGGTCCAACCGTTTCCGTGTTTGTTAAGAACTTGAACTTCTCTACAACAGCAAAGAGTCTAACAAATGTCTTTTCTAAGGTTGATGGATTCGTTGTTGCGACTATTAAGACCAAGGCGGACCCAAGGGATTCTTCTAAAAAGCAGAGCATGGGTTACGGATTTGTGGAATTCAGAACAAAGGACCAGGCTTCGACTGCCATCAAGGTCTTGGATGGTACTGTTCTTGATGATCATAAGCTTTCATTGAAGTTATCCCACCGCCAGAATACCGTTGGTGCAACATCTACACACAAGAAGGCTATGTCTGCAAAGATCATTGTCAAAAACTTGCCATTTGAGGCCACAAGAAAGGATGTTTTGGAGTTATTCAACTCATTTGGGCAGCTCAAGTCTGTTAGAGTACCGAAGAAGATGGACAAGTCCGCCAGAGGTTTCGCCTTTGTGGAATTCTTGCTTCCTAAGGAGGCAGAATCCGCTATGGATCAGTTGCAAGGTGTCCATTTACTTGGTAGACGTCTTGTGATGCAATATGCTGAAGAGACTAGTGGTGATGCCGAGGAAGAAATTGAGAAGTTGACCAAGAGAGTTAAGAAGCAGGTTGCTACTACACAGTTGGATGCTGCTAGACTTGCGGGTAAGGGTAAGAGAAAGCTTCAAGACATGGACGGCGATGAAGAACAATGATCAAAGTCGTGTCTATTATTTTCTTGTGTTTTGTAGTTGTTTGGTCTAGAGAGACAGCCATTATTGGGCAGATGGGAGATACCTCCAATTCTCCGAGCAGCAAGTATGATTTCAAGGCTGAACCTGAGTCTAGCTAGATCACAAAGAACCTAACGTCCAAGATCAAATTTTCATTAGAGCGATATCCTCAACTGTAGACAACTTCGTACTCATAATGTTGCAATTCCTGGCTTTCGTGGTCTTTGGAGGCTGCTGAAGATGACCAAATAAAAGATGATAGATCTACCCCGGATGGATACACAACCTCGCAAAAATGTCATCAGTTTAAAACTTTGAATAGGCGCATTGTTGGGGCCTAAAATCTTCATCTTTTAGCATTACTCAAATGGCTCCCTGTCTTTTCCGATCAGGTGCTCTCTGTTTGATTGATTGTCATTTTAGCCAGATATTTTGAAGTTTTACCTACGTTAAACTCTAACAGGGCAAGATGAGCCTCACTGACAACCGCAGCGACTTCTCTTCTCGTTAACTTTTGAAAATGGGATCAAATAATTCGGGTTTGTTAGTCACACTTTCTAAACGGTTTCATTAATGTTTGTAGCCAGGTGGTTCTGTTAAGCGGCTTATATTTTATCTCACTCAACTTTAATTTTGCCTTACCGTGCTTTTGCCGTGCGGTGTCAGCATTGCAGTTGACAAATGTCGATATCTACTAGTCAGATGTGAAATTGTGGTGCGGTGTAGCCAGTCCTCGGCGCACTGGCGAAGGAATTACAGCTCCCAAACTTGGTCCGCAGAACACCGAACTCCGCAGTCTTCTGTAAGTTCTGGAGATAGATATTTACGCTTTTCCCCAGCATGTGGCCCTCGAGCGTACCTCAACAGCGCTCCATTATACGCGACTTTCCCACCTTCACCACCCTGCTTGCGGTCCTATTCAACTCTTCTATCTTTGCTCGCGCTTTACGCAGAAGACATCTTCACATCGTGGCTAGTGCTTAGTGCATAGTGGCGTGTGGCATGTGGCATGTGGCATGTGGCGTGTATCATAAACAGCGGCGGTGAGGTCCAAGGCTGGAGCTGACGCCTATTATGCTTCTTTCGTCCCCAGTTGTGAGTGCGGATGGGTTTTTGACAGTTTCACTCTCCAGCCACTGTCAGGAATGATACATGCGCCACAGTTCAGGAACTGCCACAGTGCATATACAGGAAAGAAATGTGCCCCGGAGAAGCAAAGGGCCACTATATAGCAACTATATTGAGCGCCAAGGCGTCTGACGTCAGCGCGCTCCGAGGCAGAAGTATAAATGATGCTCTGTTTCACTCTTTAACGGCTGGCATTGAAAGCGGAGGAGGCCTGTGTGTCTGTTTCTGATCGTGTTGCCGGCTATGAGCTACAAAGACGAGAAGCTACAGGCTGACCAGGTGGACCTTGAGTCTTTCGATGACGACTCCGCACCAGAGGCTATTATCGAGAAGGAACTCGCCGAGGAGGCCACGCACGCCATCAAGTATCGTTCGTGTTCCTGGCAGCGTACGGCAATGCTTCTTTTCTCTGAGTACATCTGCCTTGCCATTATGTCCTTCCCCTGGTCATATTCAGTTCTTGGTTTGGTTCCAGGCTTGATTCTGACTGTGTTTGTGGCCCTCAGTACGCTTTATACGGGGACAATTATTGGAGACTACTGTGCAAGATATCCCAAAATGATGGATATTTGTGATATCGGACAGCATCTCTTCTGGGGGTCCAAGATTGCTTGGTATTTCACAATGGTGTGCTTTTTACTCAACAATACCATGATCCAGGCACTCCATGTTCTGGTTGGTGCTAAGTACCTCAACACTGTTTCGAACCATGGTGCTTGTACAATTGCTTTCTCCGTGGTCGCTGCAATAATTTGCTTTATTGTTTCATTACCAAGAACGCTTTCCCAAATGTCTATTGTTGGTCTCTTTGCTGCAGCCACTATGTTCATGGCCGTTCTTCTTGCGATGATATTCTCTGGTGTCGAGGATCATCCGTTCGATTATGATCCTGCAACTCTTGTCAAATGGAACCTGTGGCCTGAAAAGGGAACAACCTATGTGGCTGGCATGAGTGCCTTTTTAAACATTGTCTACACATTTGTCGGCCAGATCTGCTACCCATCGTTCATTGCTGAGATGAAGAACCCTAGGGACTTCAAAAAAGCACTTTATTTGGTCACAATCTGTGAGGTCACTTTGTTCTCTCTTGCTGGCTCTATTATCTATGTCTATGTTGGTAACGACTATATTACTGCCCCTGCTTTTGGATCTTTGGAGCGCAAGTACAAGATTGCAGCATTCTCCTTCGCCATCCCAACTGTGGTATTCTTGGGATCTTTATATAGCAATTTGAGTGCTCGCTTCATCTTTTTGCAAATCTTTGATCATAAATCCAGACACAGAACCTCTCAGACTGTCGTTGGCTGGGGAGTATGGACAGGTATCAACATTGGAACTTGGATTGTTGCATTTATCATTGCTCAAGTGGTGCCTTTCTTCTCAGACCTACTTTCACTTATGTCTTCGCTATTTGATTGTTGGTTTGGCTTCGTGTTCTGGGGTGTTGCATATATCAGGCTCAAGCAAGATAAATATAAAGGTGAATACAGCAATTACAGAGAGTTTTATGGTCGTTTGTCTCTTGGGGAAAAGGTGGAATACTGGCTTTGTTGGAGTTTAATCTTTGCTGGTATCTACATCCTTGGCCCGGGAACATACTCTTCAATTGACTCAATTGTCATTAATTACAGAGATAGTGCATATGGGAACGTCTTCACATGTGCTTCTAATGGTATTTAACTTGTTCTATTTACTCGGTGACTGTTTCTTGCTCTTTGCGGTCTTTACTTTATTGTTTATATTTGCCCTTTTATTTGTTGTAACCTTGAATATAATAGATTTTAAATCTCAAATTTTCATATCCACACGTTATACTTAGATTAGTTTACTGATCCACATCTAAAGAGAATGACTGGGGGCTTGATCTTCATTTCGAAAGCGCACAATTGTAAAAGGATGGAATGATCTCGCCAGCATAATTATCAATTAGCACTCTTTTATCTCCACCTTTCAGCCCTCGCTCTCCGCGAATACAGCGGGCTCCAACAACATTTATCACCATAGAGATAAGAGATAGTTCAAGACTAAAGCCTAACCTGCCACTCTTCCTAAATATAACCTATATTCATAGCTTCATTACTTTTCCTTATACTGCTTTAAGTTATCATTTCAAGGCTAATACCACAAATTCTTATTGCTATCAACTTAAGATTACTTCAAAATAAGAAAAAGTTTTTTTGCATGTAAAGACACATAACTAAACAGTCAAATCAAGAACTTAGATCAACAAAAATAAAACATTTCAAAGTATTTAAAGCTTTCAGTACATACATTAAATATCCAAAAAGAAGATAATCTTGTTAGTTATTCTTGAAATTTGGCGAATATTGAGATAGATGAATTTATTCCCAGAAGAAATGTCTGGGTTTGAAACCATGGTGTGCGGATGTGGTAATATATTCAGGGTTATTTCTTAGTGATCTAATATCCTATTCCAAAGAGGAAACAATATTGAATTGAATATCATAAGCATCGTAAATAAGCCCCTGAATGAAGAAGCAAATATTGGGTTTATTGGGTGTTATGGAATAGCCCATATGTTGGTCTTTGTAGAGGAGTTTTGAGCGTTGTAGTTCACGATTATTCAGTTATTGTTCCGACGTAAGGATTTTAAACTGTGAGCAGCAGATGATAATAAAGTCTAAGATGCCGAAATTCATCAAATTGTAAGGTCTAGAAGCCTTGAAATTGTTAACCATGAACTCAAGATCTAAGGGTTCGAACTCCTTGTGGCCTTGGAAAACCAGTCAGCATCGAATCATTATGAAAAACACACACCAAAAATGAAAATATCCGGACATTAGAAAACGGTAATTCTTTCCCAAATTGTTCTGATTTCCTTTGAAAGTTTCAAAGTTGTCGGGAACTGGTTTGGCAAAGTTGATATTGTTCTGATTAGCACGTAAACTACCAGATACACCTTAATAGACAATCACATTGATATCAATCGACAACCTCAGTGCTTAATAAGGCTATATTCCAAAAGAAGGCAACATAACTGAGACAGCCAAAGTGCAAACCATCTCTAGCTGGAAAGCCATAAAACGAAAGCTTCCAAGTCTAACGTTACTTAAGGACAAGACACGATCTTCATAACTAAGTACAAAAATATACTCAAATACTCTATATTTTAAAACCAGACAAGAAGGGATTGAACCCTGTTGTATAAACACCAAGACTATTTAAATAGTGTTACTGTAGTAGGAAATTGATGTTTCGTCAACTGTAAGTGGAGGGAAGGATGGAATAGCGGTCTTTGCCGCTTCTTCTTCATTAAGGTTCAATGGCAACTCAATAACAAGATCCTCAGTCTCAGTGGTTCCACTGTACACCAAGCGGTCTTTGGTACTGTAGTATTTCCAAGATGATCTAAGACTTTTGGCTAACGCTTTCTTGGTTGATCTCAGAGCAATTGTAGCCGCCATAGCTTCCGGAGAGATACCCTCTTCCAAGTACAAGGCAACAACACCTGAGGTCACTGGAGAAGCCATTGAAGTACCACTGTAAGCCACTGGCTGATCAAAGTTCTTTGCATTCAAACTTATCACTTCATATCCAGGGGCAAAGATGTCCACCATATCACCAAAGTTGGAAAAGCGAGTAACAGTATCAGTCTTGTCATCCATGGCACCAACAGTGATGACTTCATTGGCGCTAGCAGGACTAAACATTGATGCACTCATGTTATCGTTACCAGCTGCAACAACCACAACCATACCGGTGCGTTTGAGAGCATCTGCAGCATCATTCAAGATTGAGTTACGGAACCCACCAAGAGACATGTTAACAACTCCCTTAGCACCGTTTGAGGCTCTGTGATCTGCTGCCCATTGCATACCCGCAAGGATTCCTGCTGCAGTTCCTGCGCCCTTGCCCCCCATAACCTTCACATCAACAACCGTAACCTGCTTGGCGACCCCATAGGTTTTGGAGCCAATAATACCAGCAACATGTGTCCCATGACCGTGAAAATCTCCATCCAGCTCTCCGTCAATAAAGTTCGATCCTCTTATGGCTCTTCCTTCAAATTCGGGGTGCTCAATGGCCACGCCACTATCCAACACATAGGCAAACACTCCTTCGCCAGTTGAAGTGTAATCGTAGCTCTCAGTTCTATAGCGATGCAATTTTTCTCTGTTTGAGACTCTTGCTAAATGCAGCGGGGCATTTTCCTGGACTGAGGCGGATGTGACATTTGCAGGAGAGGTCACAGTATCCACAGGTTGTTCTTTCAGAAGGACAGTAGGGTCTTCAATCTGGACTTTGAATTGTTGATCTAACAGTTCTGTCTGGGAAGAAACAGGGAAGTCGAAAAATCCCATCTTGACGTTACTTGAAACCTGTTTGACACCAGGGAAGCCCAACAAACTCACAGCGTCTGGCTGCGCGAGCTCTGCAACGATGCAGTTGAATGCACCAATCTTAATGATATCCTTCACATGCGGCGCAAGCTTCTTTACCAATGGATCTTCTGTTTGCAGAAATAATGAGGGAATATTGGTACCATCAATAAGTTGCACGAGGTAGGTTTCGGCAGCAACAGCAGAAGTGATACAGGCAAGGAGGAGTGGTTTCTTGAACAACATCGAAATATAAGAGCGTATATCCGAAGCCTTTGCAAGTGTCTCAAAGTAAACAGAACTAGCAGAAAAATAAGGATTCCGATGTGATAAAGACAATTTCAAAGCCAAATCTTTTTTGGATCCAAGATCTTGGATCCTGGAGATTAGAGGGCGACGGTGACACAAAAACCACCTCTGCCGTTGCCCCGGCGATAATCGCAACTCCACAGGATGGCCAGGGCTGTTGGCTGTAGACTGAACATTGGAACCTGAGATGGGCAATGGGGATAAGGTGGTCAAATAAGAGCCAAGCACGCACCAAGAAAAAATACTCTTTTATCTGATGGTAAGCTTGGAAAAGCAAAAGGCTCCCTGAAATGCAATGATATAACCAAATATAAGAAGGGGATCGCACAAGGCCACGCCCTTTGATAGCGGTTTCGGCGGATTGAATAAATAATATATCTTTCAAATAATCACCAAAACGGAGACAGTCAAACTACAAGATTGCTGCATCGTTACCACGTTTTTACCCTTAATTATAATTCAAACGAAGGCGCAGGTATTATAACACGGGGTTTGCCCAGACAATTTGGCACGCGTGATCAGATGTACGCCGATGGCGAAATTTAATCGCAGCTGACACAAATTATCTTCCTGCCAGGCTTTGGACCCTTTTATTTTCGCCCAATTGATCTGAAGACAGGAACAGATGGATTCATATATAATTAATATCAACAAAGGCAGGTCTAAATTTGGATATCAGAAAAAATGGCAGCTCAGGAAATCTTCTCTGTCGTTCATCAAACAAGCCCACATGGGCTGGCTATGGCGCCAAGTCCACAATGATACCTCCTCTCCTTGGCACCCAGTCGGCTTTCCCACTACTCAGAAGGGAAACCAAGAGAGGACAGGAGAATGTCAAAGCCACACTGTAGACAACAAGGAAGTGCCCCCTGTATGCCAAGGCACAAGAAATGAAACAAAAAAAAGTGGTTGCCAAGGGTCCCTGCTGCCTTGTCCTTGACTATATAACAGAGGCTATTTCGCCATTTAAGGGAGACATGCCAAAGAAATTTTAGCCTTAGCTTCAAGTGAATCAGCAAAAATGACGGGGAAACTTCATCAGTTCGATTACATTTTTGCGATTTCTATGTTATTTGCCTTTTTGGACGCTTGGAATATAGGTGCTAACGATGTTGCCAACTCTTTTGCTTCCTCTGTATCCTCTCGTTCCCTTAAATACTGGCAAGCCATGATATTGGCTGCTATAATGGAGTTCCTTGGTGCTACATTGGCAGGCTCTCGAGTTTCTGATACCATCAGGTCTAAAATCATTGACGTCTCAGTATTTGAAGATGATCCAGCGACTCTTATGCTTACCATGGCTTGTGCTCTTGTTGGTTCTTCTCTGTTCCTTACACTCGCTACCAAGGTTGGTATGCCAGTATCTACTACTCATTCAATTGTGGGTGCTGTTATTGGCTCCGGTATTGCTGCAGCAGGTGGTGACAAGATTCACTGGGGCTGGAATGGATTTGGCCAGATTGTTGCTTCATGGTTCATTGCTCCAGTAATTGCTGGTTGCTTTGCTTCTATCATTTTCTTGATTTCCAAATTCTTTGTCTTAGAGCGAAAACACCAGATTCGTAATGGATTGATTTTGATGCCAATTTTGATCTTCATCACATTCTCTGTTTTGACCATGTTGATAGTATGGAAGGGTGCCCCTAACTTGAACTTGGATGAATTGTCTACTGGTGCCATTCTTGGCTCCATCTTTGGTGTTGGTGGCGTTGCTGCTTCTCTCCACTTGATTTTCTTGCACCCATACTTTGTGAGAAGACTTGTGTATAATGACTGGAGACTGAAGTGGTACCATATCGCTATTGGCCCAACTTATTACTTCAAATCTACTGATGACATCCCACCAATTCCAAAGGGTGTTGAGCTGGTTCCAGATTATTACAAAAGTAGGAGACATGGTTCTGCTGCTGAAAAGGAGTTCACTAATGACGTCGAGGATGGAGAGAATGGTTGTACTGAAGACGCTGATGAGAATGAAATTGCAAAGAATGCTGATGATGGATTTGAACAGGATTTGGAGAAGTTGAGACACAAGCATGAGATAGTTGAGAGAGAGGAGACACAGACTTCTCCCTTGGAGACAAAGCAGAGTACCAAGGAGCTGTGGTGGTCAATGCTTAAGACTCCCTCACAGTGGCCAAGGCTTATTTGGCTGATGTTAATTCATGGTTGGACTCAGGATGTTATCTCTAACCAGCTGACTCAAGGCGGTCCTTTATCCGGTGACATTGCTGACATGCACAGCCGTGCGAAGTACTACCCTAACAAGGTCGAGTTCATGTTTGCTTTGTTGCAGGCTGTAACGGCTTGCACTATGTCTTTTGCACACGGTTCAAACGATATTGCTAATGCCGCTGGTCCTTTGTCTACCGTTTACAAGGTTTGGTCCACTAGCGACGCATCCTCTAAGACCGATGTTCCAGTGTGGGTTCTTTGTTACACTGCGGCTGCCCTTGTAATTGGGGTCTGGACTTACGGCTACAACATTATGAGAAACCTGGGTAACAGATTGACCTTGCAATCTCCATCCCGTGGCTTCTCCATCGAGTTGGGCGCCGCCATCACCACAGTCATGGCCACCCAACTTTCCATCCCAGTCTCCACGACACAGTCCGCAGTTGGTGCAACTGTTTTTGTTGGAGCCTGTAACAAAGACCTGAAGTCTGTTAACTGGAGGATTGTTGCATTCTGTTACCTGGGTTGGATCATAACTTTACCAAGTGCCGGTCTTGTTGCGGGTATCCTGAATGGGATCATCCTGAACGCTCCACGCAGGGGGGTCTTATACGAGCCTTCTTCTTAGCTTGTTTATTCCAATTTATGTTCTCTTCTAATAAAGCCTCTATGAAGCGCATCAAAAAAGCTTTTAGGGAGGGAAATAGCTCGTAAAGGTCGAATTGGGGAGTAGAAATGTTTTCCACTTATCAGCTCGCTCCAAAGGGCGCGACTCGTCATAGAAAAAGATCGCTAAATATCACCATTTCCTCTTCCATCCGTACTCTCGAAGTGATCTAAAATCGTCAAAAAACAATGAGGACGGTAAGTGCTGTGAGCCTAGCTAGAAAAGCAATTGCTACATCTCCGAAGCTCGTGAGAGCGCAGCACTCCCAGCCACACTCTCACAGCCATACACGCTCATCCGATGACGAACTTGAGCATTTCAACCATCTTGCGAAGACATGGTGGGACGTTGCTGGATCCCAGCGTATTCTCCATAAGATGAACCTCCTTCGTATGGATTTTATCCAACAGTCTATAAGAGATCACATAGAGATCCCGGACGAATCAGATGTGTACGTCCCGGGATTCTCTCTCGACTTGCTTCCTCAGGAGATCTCATCACAAGTCGTTCATGAGCAGGAGAGTTTTAGAAACGAGAAACTGCACGCACAGCAGCTTAAAGCTTTGGACGTTGGATGCGGAGGCGGAATTCTCACCGAATCGCTGGCAAGATTGCCATTCATTAAAAGCGTGAGAGGTATTGACCTCTCTGCCGGTGTGCTTGCCGCAGCAGAGGCTCATGGCGCCTTGGATCCTATCGTAGCCACAAAAGCATCCTACAAACTACGCGCGATTGAAGAGGAAAAGGGCGAATATGACATCGTAACAATGATGGAAATGCTTGAGCATGTGGACTACCCAGCTGAAGTCTTGCTTAGTGCAATGAGGCGTGTCAAGAAGGGTGGGTGGCTCTTCCTTTCGACCATCAACAGAGATGCAATTTCATATCTTACCACCATCCTTGTTGCGGAACATATCATGGGAATTGTGCCCGTTGGAACACACTCATATGACAAGTACATCAATGCTTCTGAGCTGAAGAGTTGGGTTGAGCAGCGTCCAGGTTTCGAGGTTGTGGGTGTTAAGGGTTGTATGTATATCCCTCTCCGTGGCTGGGTCTTCTGTGGTAATGGAAACACAGGTAATTACATGATGGCAGTAAGAAGAATATAAAATGTGTAAATAGGAGTTGAATGAAACGAACCTAAAGTCATTAAACAGCGGCCTCTTTTTGAGGTTCAACAGGCTCGTCTACAAACTGAGGAACAGAGCTTTCACCTGCCAAGTAGCCAGGAATCCCTTCTCCTTCAGCACCATTCAATTGCTCATCTTCCATCTCCATTGCAAGTGCATCAAGTTCTGCGTCAAGTTCACTGTCGCTGATAGCATCGGGCACATCATATCCGGTTGCCAACGCTTCCTGTAATTCACGTCCACGTTCCACAAGGTCTAGCATCTCATCTTGCAAGTCTTCTACCTTTGATACATCCACCTTACCATACACACGCTGCATTTCCTTCTTTGCCTCTTTCATGGCATCAACAGTAGCTAACGTGCTCTTTAGGTTGTCTGTTGTCATCTGAGCAGATGTCATATTCCAAGCGTGCTGCTCTAACTGATCCTTCTGTGCCTCAATTTGTTTGCGCTGCCTCAGCAGAGCCAATGCACGTTGCTTCACTGAGTTCTTTCCAGGACCGTCTCGCATCTTGGAGAGACGTTGTTGGTAAGCACTCAACTCGGCATTGATCTTGCTCAGTTTGATGTCCAAAGAGGCAACGCGGTCCTCAGTGTTCTTGATTGCGCTATCAAGGGTTGGCTTTGGGGCCTTGCTCTTCGACCCGAAGAGTCTGTTCATTTTGAATTCCTTTTGTTAATTATGTGGTGGTTAATTAGGTTGACATTAAGATTGGAGAGAAGTATCACACATGCTGATGCTGTTATCCAGGAGGGGCGGTGACTTAGGAATATTTCAGAGATGTCCGGGTGTCACTTCAAGATTATGCCTATGTGTCCTATTCGTGCTTAAATCACCTGATACACAATTGCTACAATCGCTTTTATGATTTTGGTAGGCATTAAATTTCATTGTTCATTACATAGGTCAGTCATCGAAGCCAGCAGGAACTCCCTTGGCGTGATATTTAGCCACATATCCTCCTTCCACCCACTCATATTTGCCCTCTTGGATCTCTTTGATGATCTTATAACCCTCCACATCAGCATATGGCATACCTGTACTTGGGTCAAAGTACATTGCCGGTTTTCCTGTGATTAGACAAGTTTTACGTTGACCAGATGGGAGATAGATACCAGTAGGTGCTTCGGTTTTGAGCACGATCTTGGTAGCTTGGACAGCTTCCACTGTCCTGATTTCACGATGCACCTTTTCAAAGTTTCCAAATTCAGGAAAAGAATCAAGAACAGAAAGATCTGGAAGTTTCAATGTGGATGCTGGATCAAATGTTGAATCCAATGGATCCTGCCTCAGTCTGACAAGAGGCTCAACTTCAATTGCTTTGCGCTGCGCTGGAAGAAGAGACTGGTGACCAAACATCAACGAACGAAGTCTATTGATGGTATAACCATTTTCAAATGAAACAAGGTTCACACCAACTTTCTGCTTTGGACCTTCGTAAATAACCTTTGGACGTTCAGCTTTTTGTTTCAACTGATCTGCAAATTTGACAGTCTTGATTTCTGGTGTCCCCTTTGCGGCTGGGGTGGCATCAGTCGGTGATGTAATTACAGAATTAGAAGCGTCTCTCATTTGCACATCTCCCTCATTATCTTCAGGAGGCACTGTCTCTTCTTTTTCTTCAGCTTTAACCACTTTAGCAGTCAAATCGTCACCAACGACATCAAAACCTTCGGCTTCTTTTTGAACATCAATAACGATAGACTCACCATTATCTGAGTTGATTGTATTTGATTCAACAAATGATGCTCCCTTTTCTGTCACATGCTCCTCTGTTGAATCTCTCATTGTAGGTTCTTCAGTTCCCGCCATTTCTACATCACTGGTTTCAGCTTGAGAGATGCTAGCGGAAACTTCCGCCTTGACAGTGCTATGTACAACAGAAGATTGAATTTCAGCTTTAACAGAGGGCTGAAGAGAATGATCAGAAGATGGTTCCACAGATAGTTCCAGGGATGGTTCGAGGGAAGGATCTGGGGAGGGCTCCACGGGTGGCTCACCTGATGGTCTAGCAGATGGTTCAGCGGATGATTCAGCCGATAGTTCAACAGACGGCTCAGCATTCACTGTAGAAGCATCTCCAGCATTTGAAGTCTGGTCCATTTTATCTGGTTTAGTGCCAACAACGTACCCAATTTCAGGATTATTCAACTGTTCCCAACGCTCTCTCAGTTCCTGCTCTCTCAATCTTTCTTGTTCTTCTTCACGTCTTTGCTTCTCGCTCTTTCTTCCTCTTCTATCTTTCTTCTTCAAAATGTCTCTCGTCAAATAAAACTTCTCCAATTCTCTCTCTTCTTCAATCTCAACAAATTTTACTTTTGTTGTGATGGTCATGACATCTGTAAGTTTTCGACGCTTATTCATCATCATCTCACGTCTTCTCTTTGCCTTATCAACTTCTTGCTCTTGATACTTGTTTAAAGTACTGATATTATACTTTTCCGTCTCAATAGCTTCGGCCAGTCGTTCTTCTTGGGTCAATTCAACGTATTCAATCTTTTGTACCGGTTTGAGTGTAGAACGACGCTGTTCTTCTTCTTTCAATTTTTCCACAAGATCCAGCTTGTTTTGAACAGCAGCACGACGTGAAGATTGACGACGATTTTCAGAGAGTAGCGTGTCAGCTTTGGGTGCTTCATAGATCTTTTTAGGTTTCCGTACCACGTTGCTCGGCTTCTTGATTTGGGGAACAGCCCGTTTCTTCTTTTTCAACTCCCGCAGTCTGGCTCGTTCAGCCTTCTGTAATTCTTTTTCTCCAACATCTGATTCTCCAGACGAATCTTCATCTGAAGAGTCACTGAACATTTCATCATCATTGATGGGCTCTTCATCAGTGGCGGTCTCATCTTGGTTCTCTTCTCCACTTTCTTCTTCCCTACCACTTTCAACACCGAGTGTTTCAGAAAGCTTTTTTGTTCCCTTATCATTCACATCACCCTCCTCATCACTACCTAGATCTTCGTCTTCACTTTCGGAGTTGTATTCTTGATCATCTTCATCTTCAACAAAGAGAAGATCGACGTCATCTTCCTCTCCAGCTGCGGTCTCCTCTGCACTGAGAAGTTGCTTTAGACGTGAGCCAGCATTGGCTCTTCTTTTCCTGGTATTTACAAGCAGCTCTTCTTCCATTGGATCATGAGGTAGCCTTGTTTGGCTCAGAAACTGGAGAGAAATAGAATAAGGTTGTTTATACTAACGCGCCCTCAAATATGTTCGTTCGACAAGTTTCGCGATTCCTCGGCGAAGCTGATTACAAAGGTCTCAGGTTCGATTCCTGCCTTTCTATATGCAGAGGCGTCAAAAGTCTACGAGCGCTTTGTCCCTCTAGATTAGAATGCATCGTTTATCAGAAAGACCACTTCAGGTTATTTTAACACCTATATCATCTTATGTATCAATCCTATGAGCTTTCGAGAGAGATGTGGATGTATCGTTAGCCACACGTTTCACTCTCTTGAAGTCTTTACTCGTGGCCATGGGCAACGTTTTTCTTTTGAAGGTCCTCCTCCTGGTTCTGGATGAGTTCTTCCTGGAATTTCCACAGTTGTTCCTTAAGGACCGGCAAAATGGCATTCTGGACCAGAGTCTTATGAGAACCGAAATTCTTGAGGTCGTACTCGTATTCCTTTTCGTCGTGGATGAACTCTCTGACACAGATTGTACCTTCGAAGGACTCACCAACGTTCTCCCCGCTGAGAGAGATGTCCAAAGTCATATCGAAGATGCAGATGACCTTGCCCTTTCTATTTGAGACATCACAGTCACCAGATACGGAAACTGACGTGACGGAGATGTCTTGTCCTGGGAACTCAAGAGAAGGGAGTTTCTCAGAGAAGTACGCTTTAGCCCAAGGCAGACAGTTTTTGTCAACCCAGTGCCAGTTATTTGGATTGTGAACCACCATATTTAAAGGACAGAGCAAGAAATTAGAGTAGGGAAGAGTAGAGTAAGAGTAAAAAAGGGGAGAGTGTGCAACAGTGGCAAATCAGAAAGGACAGTCCGGTTTTAAACCTCATGGTTCCAGTCCGACATTTCGAGAAAAAACCATACGGCCGTACAGAGGTGTGGCCCTACCACATCTAATCGGCAAATAATGTTTATAGAGTGCTTAATTCCGTTCATTAAACGTACACTTAGTAATGTCCAAAGGAGTCATCAAATGGGCTCTTCTGGTCAATTTCAACTTCCAAGAGGACACTTCCGTTGGATTCTCTGGACCTCATGGAGTTGGCGTCCTCTTGATAAGCTTCGTCGTCCTCATCACCACCTTCGTCAATAATAAATGGTTCATAATCACTCTTTGCAGTCAACACAGTGTCTGTTTCATTTTTCATCACAACACTTTGTGTGTCTTCTTCTTCTTCGTCCTCATCATAGTCTTCATCCTCTTCTTCAATGAAATCAGTGGCAAGTGCAGTGTGATTCCTGCGTCCGAGATGAACATTTCGAACTCCGCCAAGTTTCTGCGATCCAACAGCAGTTGATGGGATATTATCTTGACCGTCTATTGTGTTTCCGTACTTTGCATCGCTGACAGTGACCAATTTTGGCTTTGCTCTGATAGCTGTCGTGGTGAGAGCAGGGTTTCCAACAATACTTGCTTTTGAGTATCGATCTCCAATGAATTCTGATGAAAACGTACCTGACTCGCTCACAGTGGACATGCGCATAGAGGAGTTTGTCCCTTGGGCCCCGATGGTAACACCAGGGATATATGCAATCGGAATGATGTTACTTGCCCTTGTAAATACCGTTGTCGCAAGCGATGCTCTTTGTGAAGGCTTATTCAGGTTCTCAGCCACTCTATTGTGATGGAAGTTGATCTCCGCATCATCATCAAAGAAGAATTCCTTATGTTCCCGCACTCTGTTGAAAACAACTTTTCGTTGGTAGTAGTATTTGTAGAATAGGAAGAGTAGTATGGCAAGGGCGCAAACCCCACCAACTGTTCCACCAACGATGCCTCCGATGTTCCTTCCAGAAGACGGAGAGGTTATTGCAGCATCCTTGCAGTGTGTTTTTGAGCATTGTGTACACGACTGAACTGTCATCACACACTGCTGACCACTGGGACATGTAGGACATGTTGGTGAGTCGTTGCAGATGACACACCCATTGGAATCGGTGGCAGTAGCAGAATCTGACGAGGATGAGGACGACTCAGCACGTTGAAAGAGATCATACCCCCTTACAAGAGGTGGGTAGGACCGTGTCGGAAGCTCAATAGACATGTTATATAATGTGGGGTTTCTCTTTTCGTTGTAGAGCGAGAAGAGAAGCAGAGCTGATATAACGATCAGTGATGACGCTATCCGGTGTGAGGAGGCGGAATGTGAACAGGCCGTGGATCTGATAGACGGGTAGTGGGCCTACAAGTACGTGGATGAGATGGCTCACACGTCCGGACAGAACCGAGCAGATAGGAAACGGGGATATATGCGACAGCGGAATCGACAGCAAGAAGAAGTAACAGGATACCTCCTTTTGCAACATCACAGAAAGTCCACCCAGACACCTATATATATATTCTGTGCCTTGGGCCATGCACGACGCGAATTGTAGACGCGAATTCTACCGGATCGGGAAGTGAAATACGAGTCTAGACCGGGAAATGGCCAATTTATTTAAGCATACACTCAAATTATAGAAGGGACATGAGTTTGAAGGAGTCTGTGTTTCCCTTGATAATAAAATCCACGCAATGATCCACGATATTGACAAATCCGAGTTTTTTGACGGTTTCTGATGTCTCAGCAGCGGCTCTGTATTTCAACACCGCGCTAGCTGCAGATGCCTTTGTGTTCATGATAGTGTCATCCCTCAATTTGCTCAAAAGGGTGATGTTTCTCTCTTTTACCTCACTAGAGCCCTTGACCTTACTCTTCTGCGATGACCAAATTGACTGGACTGCCTTGCAGGTGTCAATAATAGTGTAAATTGCGTGTGCCGTGGCCCATGATGGCTCTTGAGGAATCTTTGGTACGTTATCATAAAGGTCAGTTACAGCAGCTAAATGGGATTTCCCAGAAAGGAAGTCCTTCACACCAACAATAACATTGAATGACCACTTTTCAGGATCAGATAGGACACTTAAATCAAGTTCTGGAGCTTGGTCAATCTCACCTGCAATAAGCCTCTCCTGAACGGCAATAACCTCGTTGTATCCTGCGGCAGGAATGTTTACTAGTAGGGCCTTCTCAATTTTTCCCAAGGCTTCATCAATCCCAAAGTTCCAGAAGACGTTCAGGTCTCTATTATCAGATTCAACAACATCACTGAGCGCGAACTTCTTGTAATCCAAACTTAATGCCTTATCATTAAGAAGCCTTCCCACCTTTAACGCCTGTAACGCTAGATGCCTCTTTTCAAAGCTGTTATCCAGTTTAGTTTGTAGTTCGAAGATCTTCTCCAGTTTGTTGTATGCTCCTTTGTTGAATCCAATCTTGGCGAAGTAAACGGTCTCAACATCATTACTCCTGTATACCTCATAGCTCTTTTCAAGAAGCGCCACAACTGGATGAGTACTAGACAGACGGGAGCATAGGTAATGACTGAGTATGTCATGTTGTATGTTTTTAACACTGAGGACCTTGTAATGGAATTCGGCACGTTGTGGACAGTTGAGAAGTGTGTATAGCTGAATGAGCCACAGACGAAGATGAAATTCATGTTCGTCTCTTGATACTGCGCCTTCAAGAATGACAACACAGATAATTATGGATTCTGTAGTAAATGATTGTGTCAAAAGTGCCTGGACAATAAGAAGAATAATCTCTGATGAAGTTGAGAAGTCAGTCCTAGACTTGTTGATAAGAAGTGATTTGTAGAAGTCGTACTTTGAAACCATCTCGGCGATAAATTCTGGTTCCTGGAGGAGCGATGTGTCAAGGAGAATCTTGAATTTTGTAACGTTAACTTCCCAGGTGAGTCCTTTCTCACCTTTTGGAATCTCCTGGTCATCGAACCAGTCAAGAAGTTTGGCAGAGTCAACATAGTTGATGTAATGCTTGATGTCAAAGAATGCACAGTTTTTACATCCCATAGCTATCAAGTATGCGAAAACAGCCTCGTGGATGTCTTTGCCAGATTGAAGCTGAAGCTCCACATTTGCCAATTTGGAGTTTCTGGTATCGTATGACGAGATAATCTCAGTTATGTCTTTGTTCAGTCTCAAAGAGCTCTTAATTAGATATTTCCATGTATCAAAGTCGTCCAGCTTGTAGGAGAGCAGAATAGTTTCACTCCACTTGTAAAGTTCTTCCCAGCGCTCTAACTTGTCAAGGGATTGCAACAAGAGAATCTGCAACTCCAGATCCAATTTATCTTCCTTGCCGAACACAAGAATCTCTTCCACCATCTGATCTGTCTGTCCATTCATTTGAAGAAGCTTAACAAGGACATAGGTCTCTTGCTCAGTTTGCATTGGTTTCAGTGACTCTGCAATCTTCAAGCCTAACTTTGGGAAGAGCCCCTTTTCCATCACACTGGCATCGGTAGCGTTAGCAGCTAAGTAGCATGTAAAGGCAGCCCACAAGTTGAACATTCTTTTATTGAACATGTTCTTTAAAGCCATAGAGGACTTTTGAAGAACTCTGAAATTGACAGTCTCACATCCCAAATGGAACCACTTGGTGAGAACATCAAAAGATGGATATTTCTTTGCGGCGTTCTCATAAACTTGCAGTGCCTCGTTCTTCATTCCAACCTCGTTGAATATGGTGTTCAACAGCTCAAGAGACTTCGCATCGTTTGGAGTTTTTGAAAATATCTCCTTACAGCTTGCAATTGCATCATGCTCCTTACCGGATTGTAATAAAACATAATTATGGAGAACCTGGTAGTAGGTCGACTTCGGATACTTTTTGATGAGCTTATGTGCTTGCGTGAGGGCAAATTTGTAAGTGCCATTTTCGCAAGCGGTAAATATTTCCTCCTCCTTGGATGACATTGTCTCAACGAACTAGGAGCTAAGTTCAAATCTGAGGACAGAGAGCGATAAATTGGTTAAAAGTGGGGTTAATTGGGAATAATTAGTGCCAATTGAGACCAAATGATCGACGATCGGACAATGGCTGATCAGTAAGTTAGCAGGGTAACGGCCAAATTCGCGATTTTGGTGTACGGATGTTTATAGCCTACAAAAAAATTTCACGTTCTATGCGATGAGCTTCAAATGAGGAAGCGTTTATTTAGCAGTCGATTTCACACAGGAAGACCATAGCAACACAAGTCCAGAGATGTCTACCATTTACAAGGTCCTGTCAGGACGCACGTCGAAGGCTGAAGTTGATAAGAAAACACACATTAACAGACAGAGA
>JAKTVL010000041.1:0-97108 GCA_030557175.1 Petasospora japonica
GGTCGCTGGTCTCCTAGGCCAACACAGAGGGGCGCAAGCGGTGACGGTTACTCCCCATTGGGAGCCGCCAATGCCGCACACACCATGGCCCATTGTTGACGGCGCAGCTGCAGTCGTGCGACCAAAACAGGCGCGCGAGGCAGACGACTCCTGGTGATGAGATGGCAACGGTCCTCTCCAATTTGGAGGGGGGACTCGCCAGCATGCGGGATGCTGCGCCGAGGAGTAGTGATAAAGGGAATGTGAATGGGAGTCGTGAGGGAGGGGGGAGGGAGGCGCCCTTCCCTGCGAAGCAGGAGCGAGTGTCTTCGCCACACAGCGTTTGGGGACAATCAACCACCGACGCCACTGTGAACACTGCCGCGCCCTTTCTGCCATTTTCGCCCGGGCGCACAGGCGATTTGCCGCTGAAATTTGCCATCGCGAAGGATTGGAAATTTTTGCACGATAACGCAAAAGGGGGCAAAAAGCTCAGCTAGTGGCCGCCTCGTCAACTCCCTTTGTCAATTGCCAAAAGGTCTCTGCGAATTCTCCTCTAGAGCTCCCTACTGTCACTGAAGTCTCTGTGCCACACTCCGCGTGCCGTATTTTGCCAGTGCTGTTGTCCGCTCCCATATTGCACCTCAACGTGTCAGATCATTCCGCCCTATCCCAACGCCCCCAATCTACGGACACAGCAATAATGTCCACACCAGCTACAAAGAAGGTCATCTTCCCATCCCTCTTGACCTGGAAGAACCCAGTCGAGACTGGTAAAGTGTTTGGCGGTGTCATTGCCGCCCTTATTGTCCTCAAGTCGGTTAACTTGCTCTCCCTTTTCTTCCGTATCGGCTCAGTTGCACTCATCTCCTCTGCAGTTGCTGAATACGCTGGTAAGACTGTCACTGGAACCGGCTTTGTTACGCGTTTCAGACCGGCTTACACCAATGCTTGCGCCGCCTCCGTTGCCAAGTCCATTGAGTCCTTTGCCAACACCATCCCAGCTTTGGAGGAGGACATCCAGAAGTTGTTGTACTCTGCATCCATTGAAAAGACTTTGAAGGCTGGTGTTGTTTCCTACATCTTGTACAAGATCACATCATGGTTTACCGTCTACTCGTTGATCTTCACAGCCACCGTCTTGGCCTTCTCTGTTCCATATGTTTACGAGACTTACCAGACAGAGATCAACGCTGCCGTGTCCCAGTACTCCAAGGTTGCCTCTGTCAAGGCTTCTGAATGCGCAAAGGTTGTCCAGGAAAAGGCTGCTCCATATATTAAGCAGGCTGATGAGAAGCTTGGCCCAGTCTCCAAGTTCATTAAGCAGAAGTACCAGGTTAGAACTGCCTCCACCACTGTCAACGACTCGGTCCCAGCAGTCTCTGCTACTACTTCTGGCGCTCAAGTCTCTGCCGCCGCTGACTCTATCCCAGTCCCATCCACAACCGAGTTCCCTTCTGTTCCAGAGACTAAGCCACTCGTGGATGCCGTCAAGGAACAGACTGGCTCTACTGAGGTTGATGTTGAAGATTTGAAGAGTGATATCTTGAAGAACAAGGCTGCTGCTGCCAACTTCTAAATATAACACATCCCCATTAACTACAAAAATCCCCACAACCACACACACACACACACACACCGCACACGCAAATATTTAGCCTTTATATATGTAATGGTTTCTTCAACTCATTCAACGGATCTTTATTTTCCTTGGATCTTTAATTTATTTGCTGCTGTTGATTGCTTCCTTGTCTTATCACTCATCTTGCTTTCTTATTTTCTTTTCTTTTTGTCCTTGGATAACTTTCTTGGTGCTCGGTCTATCGAGCTTTTGCTCTGGAATAAATTGAATTGATTGAAGTTTTCATGATCTAATGTAGCGCATGAGTTTTATGTGAATTGAGTAAAGTTTTTAAAGCACACCAGGAGGAATGATAAGGCCGCTCCCCGTGGAATTTTTCAGTCCGTACGTTCCTTTTTTGTGTATAGATCCGCCTAGGACCGGAGCTGTTAAGGATCGACAATTTTAATCTTTGCACAACAACCTCTATTTAGCTCAATAGCTACAGGATATTATAATTAATTTTGTATATTAGAGGATATCGGATGCTGTAAATCATTGAACATGACTAAGCGTCTCAAAGTTTTATTAAATGATGCTGTAGATGTCTACTTAATGTTAGATTTTAAACTAAGCTAGTTACTTTCCTAATGATTTTCTCAAACCAATTCTGAAAAAGAGTAATCTAATCACAATTAAAACACGATAGTGGGTTATAACAGAGCATTAGGGATCAATTAGCTCTGAGAGATCCAATGAAGCTTGCCGTTTAGATATTTTAATACCCCTTAAAGAGGCCCAAAGAATGTGTGGTGTAGGGATGTTTTTGAGGTACATTTTTCTTAAGGAGATAAATAAGACTGAGTACATCTACGTCATGAAGTAGAAAATTTTATAAGTAACATAGGCGAGCTATGCTCCGCAGTAGAATATAGGCTGCAAATTATAATAAAGAGAGTGCTGAAACCGCGTATGTACAACAAAGCAGGCACAAAATACTCAAAAATTGGGTGGGAACGTTTAGTCCAACTTGACACCAGAGGAAACCTCCAATTGTTCAATAACAGGATTAAAGACATTCTTGTTCAAATCTTCTTGAGTGTAGGACAATTGTCCTTCGGTCCACAAGCGAGGTTCTGGAATGTAACCCGGAACACCAACGTTACACAATCCACCAATTGCTTCCAAATCCTTAACGCGAGGTAAATCCAAGGTCTTATAAACGTCTTCAACCGCCTCAACAAGGATATCAGAAAGGTCATTGAAATGACCTGGGGTTGGAGTAATACGAAGTCTTTCTTCACCACGAGGGACAGTTGGGAAATTAATGGCTTGAACGTAGATTCTGTGCTTGTCCATAAGCAAATCAGATGCCTTTTTAGCCTTGGCAGCATCACCAATAATGATTGGGACAATATGAGACGGGTTTGGCATGACTGGAACACCGATGGCTGAAAGAGAGTCCTTGACGTATTGGGTATGCTCTTGCTGCAATTGTCTATCCTTCAAGTAGGAACGCTGATACCTGATAGCCTCAGCGGCTCCAGCCATAACTGCAGGTGGAAGGGAAGTGGTAAAGATGAAACCTGGTGAGTAAGATCTAACCCAATCTATAAGACGGGCAGATGCGGCGACATAGCCACCAACGGTACCGAAGGATTTACCCAAAGTGCCAGTGATCATGTCAACACGATCCATAGTGGTTTTGAATTCTGGAGAACGAATACCAGCCAAGCGATGAGCCTCAAAATCAAAATGCTCAGCGACACCGGCACCATGTGGACCATAGAGACCGACAGCATGGACCTCATCCAAGAAGGTCAAACATCCATATTTATCGGCTAAGTCACAGATCTTTGGGATGTCAGCAACGGAACCGGACATCGAATAGACTGATTCAAACGCAATCAATTTTGGAGTGGATTTCGGATATTTAGCCAAACGTGCCTCGAGGTCAGCCAAATCGTTATGTTTCCAAATCTCCTTACGAGCATTGGAATGCTTGATACCAACAATCATTGAAGCATGATTCAGCTCATCAGAGAAGATGACGAGATCTTTCATCTTCTGGCCCAGTAAAGACAAAACTGCATCATTAGCAACAAAACAGGAAGAGAAAACCAAGGCTGCTTCCTTCTTATGCAGGGCAGCCAACTCAGCTTCCAAATTGATTGCATGTCTGTTATGACCGGCAATGTTACGAGTACCACCGGCACCAGCACCATACTTCTTCAAAGTCTTAGTCATAACGTCAATGACGCGTTGATTCTTGGACATCGCAAGGTAATCGTTTGAGCACCAAACAGTGACTTTGTCTTCCTCTTGAGCTCTGTGAGCCTTTGGAAACTCGGCGGCTAATCTGTTGATGTTGTTAAAGAAACGGTAAGATTTGTCGGAACGCTTCTTATGGATCTCATTCTCAAAGAGGCCATCATAGTCATAGGACTGTTCCTTGGTGGCAGAACGGTCCACAATGAATGTGTCATGGTCCTCAACCTCAGCAGTGGCCATCTGGGCAGGAGCAGGCTTCGAAGCAGTGACATAGGTACGTTTCTTCTCGGCGAGAGCAGGACCCATGACAGGACATGACGCAGCTTGAGCAGCCAAAGAAGATGAGCCGGAACCAGAGCGGAGGGACTGGAGTGCGTTGGTAGACAAATGGTTCTTGACGAACGGACAGAGCTTAGCAGACTGACGAGTAAGAGACTCCATTGTTGTTTGGATAGCTTACAGAGGGAGACAAAAAGGCTTCCCGAGAAACACAGAGCGAAGAGAACGAGATTTAAAAAGGAAGCGCCCGGGAGATGATTTCGATGTTTTGCGGGAAGTTTTTTACTATTTGAGCGGTGTTGCGCGTACCGAGGGTTATAAAGCTGCATGGGGAACCTGTAAGGGAGCCAGAATCTCGTTGAAAGTGAGGCGCTATGGAGCCTAAATGGGAACTAGTGAGTACTCCTAGTCCACAATGCCATTTTTGTCGAGAGTTAAGTCAGAAGAGTCCCCCTAGACTCTGTTTTCGTACAAATATATGCCTAGGTCTTACTAAACGAGGGCTCTTATTGGCTCAACGGTACATTTCGCGGACGTTGGGCACCATATTAAACCCCGGTTATTGTGCTTTTGGAGGCTCAGAAATAGGTGGCTTCTCGGGGTCTGCAGGTGACGAGGATTCTTTAAACCGTTGACTGCATTTACTACAAATTGTGGCGCCATATTCGACTCTTTACCCGAGAGAAGTGCGGTTTCTCAGCTGCTTTGGTCGGCCGGCCTTTGAATTTTTGGAGCCCTATTATTATTCATCTCGCTTGATCTCCACCATTCTGCGTATAAACTGGGGGGGAAGCTGTGTGGCTATCGTTGCCTGTCCCTGGATTTATTTGAACTACGAGTTTTTTCTTCAGGGTTGCAGGCACACATGCCCTCTCGCTCTTCTTACACTAAGAAGTGTCCTTAGAGTCGCTGCACATGTACTGGACTAAAGGGAGCTGGAGGAGGGCGGATTTAAAGTAAAGAGTGAGACCAGTGCGCCGTAACCAAAGAATAGTGTACATACCATTTACCATTTATATCGCGAACTCGTTCGGTGCACCGTATCCGGCGATTTCAGAACGGCTCCAGCCAGTACGCTGCGGATACCATTACCTTAGAATATATATCGGCACATTGCACCCGCTAACATCCTAGAAACTCTCATTTCACGGACACTATTGCATTCACTGCTCTTGATATCCCG
The DNA here is from genome assembly GCA_030557175.1 of Petasospora japonica. Lineage (NCBI taxonomy): Eukaryota > Fungi > Ascomycota > Saccharomycetes > Phaffomycetales > Wickerhamomycetaceae > Petasospora > Petasospora japonica. The sequence goes on from JAKTVL010000041.1 coordinate 5,274, forward strand.
TCTCGACCATATTTGCCCCTGCTGTGACGCGCGTATCATCCGCAATCAGATTCGACAGTAAGCGTGTCTCGTCCATCTGTAAACACTTTTACAAAGTGTTTTGCTCTATTCAAAATGACGGAGTCTTCATTGGGCGGAAACACTCTAAAGTTGAACTCTTCACAAACAGATATCCATAGAAGGCCATCAGTGCTCTCACCTGTTGACGGAATATCGTTTTCTGATCCGTTATTGCCTCCAGATGATGAAGCTGACATGAAACTAACAGCCCCCACTCCATTCATCAATGAGGCCACTATTCAGATTGTCATTTGCATTATTGGATGGTATGCATTTTCATTAACGATCTCACTGTACAACAAGTGGATGTTTGATAAATCACAACTGAATCTACCATTCCCGATTTTGATCACTTCATTCCATCAACTATTATTATCATGCCTGAGTTTTGCAATCATTAAACTGAAACCTTCATTAAAACCACAGTCATTACCAGAACATCAGACCTCTACATTTTATTTGACCCACATAATTCCTTGTTCTCTAGCCTCGGCTGGAGATATTGGATTTGGTAATGTCAGTTTTAGATTCATCACGTTGACCACATATACCATGGTTAAATCTTCATCCATTGCGTTTGTGTTGCTGTTCGGTGTCTTGGCTAAATTGGAAAAGTTCACGTACAACTTGTTAGGGATTGTGCTATTGATGAGTGCGGGAGTCATGCTTATGGTTGATACAAATAGTGGTGATGATGGCAATAAAGAAGAGAACAATGGTGCATTCATCTTAGGTTTTACACTGGTCCTGTTATCCGCCTGTATGAGTGGATTAAGATGGGTTTTTACACAGTTGTTATTAGTTAAGAACCTGGACGCAGACAACTTGGCTTCTACAGTTCAATTGAGCGAGGGCCCCTCACCAAGAGCTAGAACCACGAAGAAGAAGAAAAATCCGATATATACCATTTACCAATTATCCCCGCCAATGTTTATCGCACTATTTATCGTTGGATGCCTCGTTGAAGGATTGGGAAAATTCATTAATGCAGAGATTTGGATCGAACGGGGCGTCATCAAGACTCTTGGATTGTTATTGTTCCCAGGTTGTTTGGTGTTTTTTATGACCTTATTTGAGTTTGGTATTTTACAAAGAGCCCAAGTGATTACACTGAGTATTGCTGGAATATTCAAGGAACTGCTAACAATCCTGGCATCGTCATTCATATTCCACGATTCCTTAACGTTTATGAACGGGATTGGGTTGATTATTACGCTTGTGGATATTGCATGGTACAACTATTACAGATATCAGGAAAAGCTGATTGAACAACAAGAGTTGGTTGAAAGCCAAAGAACGACACAGTTTGAACTAACAGAGGTATGATATCCCGGAAATCATGATAGAGTTGCACTTCATTTTTTCGTCGTAGTTGCGCAGTACGGATAATTGCGCCCTCTCTCGTCCTGCACAAATGGCACAGAAATAGGGGTACAACGACGAAGCAAACAAACAACACGATGCCGCAGTTTTTAATTGTTGCCAGACAACTGCACCGGCAGACTTCTATATTACTGAGACTGCCTGGTGGATAACAACCCATTGCCGCGCAGTTTAGCGAGGCCGCAGCTGGTGGATGTGCCAACAAGTCCGGGGAGTCAGGGGAGTCACCGCTGCCGCAGATGACACATTCATGCTATCGTCACCGTGAAGAACATCTCACCATTCCGACAGCATGAATACTCCAATCAGACATTACATAGAGAAAACTTCACCCAAAGAGGCAAAGATAGAAGTGTTTAAAGTTTCAAAGTTTATGGCAAATCTCTAACAGCCAACGACAGCGGATGGCCGCTGTATGCGGTTTACTGATGTCATATGGGCCTATCCAGCAATCCTGCGCCGCGGCCTATAATCCACTCACTTTGCCATCATAATCCATCGAGGTGAAACTACACTATACCGTGTATCAACAGCTGGGAGGGTTGACCAACGAATCACCAAAAAGCACTCAATAGAAGCCATAAAGCTTGGAGCCGCAGAATGGAAGACCAGAGGCGAAATACAACCGCCGCACAGAACCACTTTGAAAGCCGCAACCTCGAGCTGTTTAGAGTCTAATTAACAAGACAAAAAAAAAAATTGCCCAAGAATTGCCAAATTTAGAACCACAGATAAAGTCAATTTTCTCTGACAGCAACCTTTAAGCTTTTCCGTGTCTGATCGGCTGCACAGCCTAGAACCTAACGCCGGTCACTCTGTCCCATATAAAGCGCCGCCCATCGCCCATAATAATGGCGTCTTTTAGGGCTTCACAAAATTTATACCACTTGATCATATTTTAAACGCTCGCTATGAAGTTCTCTGCCACTGTGATTGCTGCCCTTGCTGCTGTCTCTGCAGCAGCTTCTTCCAATGGTTCTGCCTCCAACGATTCATCCTCCTCGGTTTCTACCGGTGTTGCTGCTGGCAACGTTTTGAGCACTGGAATCCTTGCTGGTACCTGTGCCGGTGTTCTTGCCCTTTTACTCTAAATTAGTTCTTGATTCAAAATGATTTTCAAAATACTTACAGACTGTTGTTAACTGGCCTTACTGAGTGGTTTTCACGGTGTTGATTCAGCGCTGATCCTCTTCACTTCGATTGTATTCTTTGTACCGTGTTTCTTAATACTTGTGTTCTTTTTTATTTCTCTACATTTTTTTAATTTCTATACATTTACTCACTTGTAGTTTTTCTGTGTTATGCTAAACTAGGTTGAGTTATCTACATTTTGAGCTGATTTTTATAAATGGCGTTTATGCCTATTAAATTTGATACTTTCACGGACCCATTAATAATATCCTATCGTGCGTATATCATAAACTCAAAAACAAACGTAATAAAAAGGAAGGCAGTAACTGCAGCATTAAAACAAAGAATCAAAAAGACTGACGATAAGGTCTATGTAATGAAGAGCAGAAAAAGCGCACCGGTGAATAAACTAATGACAAAATAAAAACCGAAAAAATTAGGGAACACCAAGTAAAGATAAAATCAAATTCCAAATAACACCAATTAATAATAAAAGAAATTTCCAATTCCAATCATGTTCTCATAAGCAACAAACAAAAGACAATTCAATAAGTGTAGTCTCCAGTCATCAAAGGCTTGAAAGACATGCACTGCTCAACATCCAAGGAGAATTCATCGTTGTTGTCATAATCATTATATTCATGGGAAAACTGCAATGCAGCAGCATTAAATTTAACGTTTGGACCTCCTTCTGGTGTTGTACTCATTGAACCTGGAGTCAAGTGCGAGACTCCAGCAATTGAATCTTGTAAAGGTTGCTGAGAAACTGAATCCATATGTTGCGGTAAAACCAAATTATTTGGTGATGATTTACTTGTCATTGGACTGTCGTTACCTGAATTGGAGCTGATTGGACTGATTTGTTGAGGGTTTGGGTATTCATAATTTTTACGTCTTGAGTTCTTGACACGCCCGGTATATCCCTTTGGTAGTCCTTCACACTCTCCGGCTTCAATATGCTTTTCAACCCAATCTTCATTACTTTCATATGGCTTGTTACAAAGTCCACATTTACCTGCAGTGATTGCGCGATCCTGTGATCTCGTTCCTGGAGGATACTTGAAATGACGTGCTTTAAGATGGGTCTTGTAAGTATCACGGCGTGAAAATCCACCATTTGGGTGACATTTGTTCTCAGCGTGCTCATCAAAGAACGGACATTCATAAGCCTTGTTCAAGGCATGCTTCTTTATATGGCGTGTCAAATAGCCTCTGATTCTAAACTCAGAGCCACAGAATTCACAGGTGTACGATTTCCTCTTCTTCTTACCAGTCTTTTGGTCAATACTGGCATCCGACTCTTCACCTTCATCTTCCTCACCTTCATCTTCCTCATCAAGATGATCATGGCCAATGTCAAAGAACTCAGGGTCTGGAAGGTCCGGGATCTTAGTAAGCTCCTCCTCTAACGAGTTAGCAGAGTCAAGATCCGATGTATGTGTAGTGAGCACGGTCGCATGACGTTGCTCCATAGCCAAGGGGGAAGGTGAATCTTTCTGGCTGGTGAAGACGTTAAGATTCACCATTGGAGAGAAGCCTCCAGAAACGGTAGACCCCGTGCTTGTGAGAAATGGTGAGTTCATGTTGGAGAATGCAGTGTTAGTGTTAGTGTTGTTGTAGTCATGATCGAAGCTCCACGAAATGGAGCCATCAACGTTCTCCACCTTGACGAGCTTGCTGGTGCCGTTGGCAGAGCAGGCCACGGCAGTGGATTCCTTGAAGGCATCTTTGTCCACTATAATCTTCTTCGGGAACAAAGACTTCTCAGCATAGTTTGTCGTATTTTTAGAGTTAGCCGACGTGGTTCCAGTCGTCGAGGAGCTATTCTTCTGGAGCAGTTTGGAAGGCAAAACAGTGTCGAGGAACGAGAGCGTCTTGAGGAAGTTGTAGACCCCTTTGAAGAGCCCTAAGACGGATGAGCTCTCCGTGTCGTTATTGGCCATCGTGTTCATCTGTTTCCCGTGCTGGGTGACGTTGGGCTGTGGTAGCGTGACGCGGACGAGGGGCTGTTGGGCTGACGGGCTGTAGCGGGTAGCGGTCTGGACTGGCAATGTAGGTCACAATCCTTAGGTCTTTTGAGCGAAGAGAGTCCTTGGTTTACGACAGTGGAGCGTTCGGGTGGTCGTTCTGTCCTTTATGGGAGTCTCTCTGTAGAGCGTTGAAGTTAGGCGGTTGCTGGGGTTTTTTCTGCCGTTTAGTAGGATGGACGAGGTTTTTTTAAAAGGAGTTCTCCTCTTTGCGTTTTGAAGATACCGCGCTCCGCGGTTCTGTCCGATGTCCCGGCCGTGCGTCGGAAAATTTTATCCAGAGTTTGGCATTTGCTGAATTTTCTTTTTGTTCGAGCTGCGCTGGCTGCTGCAACAAGGCATACGGACATGGGACAAAGAGCGTCATGCCACACTTTGTCCGCGCTGCGAAACCAAAGGGACAAAAAAAGAAACTGTCTGGTCGTGCCTAGAACAACCAGAGTAAGAAACACCTGTACATCTCGGGACATTGGATAGCTTCTCCAGCAGCATGCCACCAGTCTAAGTGAAGGGGCAGGCAGGTTCCGTGATGCTTTAGCCACCAACGAATAGGACTTGGGATCGCTAGCGGTTTCTGAGAGACATCAAGTTCTTGCCCCCGGGGGAAGAGCAGTGTGGGTGGGGAGGGTGGCACCAGAGACTACCAGAGGACTTCTACGGCGCAAGGCTTTATCTCTGGTGTCATGGTCTTTGGTGCGCGGTTTCCTATATGGTGCTCTCAGCCATAGCTTTGGCTGATAAGAAGTGCCAGTGCCTGGAGTCGTTTCTTCTCGGCCGTTGGACCAAAGGTACCACAGTGTGCGCACAAGTCAACTGGAAAGGATTTGGACCATCAATTGGACAATAGACACATATATACTAGTTTACCCCATTAGCATCGAGTGGAATGTCCGAGGTTTCCTGCCACCAAGCTCGATCCTTTCGATGCAGATGGCAGTTCCCCTAAATGCAATCGCAAGAGATTATCTCAGGAGATCAATCGATATATGTAGATACCGGAATATATCCATCATATTGCCCCAAATATTGGGCGCTCCGTTGTATCCGAGAGATGAGATGTGGGTCAATATGTCAACTGCCTGAATCATAACGACAACTTGTAGCCCCTGGGAGGGCGAAAATAAATAAATAACTGGTCCAGGCTCTGAGATCTGTGTGGGCTGCCGGCTGCTTCGCGATGCCTGTACGACTAAATCTTCGTGCTTTGTGGGCTTGTTTAGCTTTGAGCCCTGAATTGGGCCGACCACTAGTCTTTTCGGCGCAGCTGTGATCAACAAACGCAGATTTCCCCATATACCACCTAGCATGGGCCCCAGCACTATGCTTAGTTTGAGCGCAGCTTTAAGCCCTCCAAACGGCCGGCCGCATGCTAGTTTTCGGTCTGCAAGACGCACAGCGCCGTATCGTACTCACTTGGGGGCTCTTTTTCCTCCCGGAACCACAGGTTTGCGCCGCGTGTTTGGGACATTCCGAACAGGGAGGGGTAGTCCTCATTGAACTTTCTTCAGTTTGCAATATATACTCAACCCATATTGAGATTCGGGAGATATGCTGTCCGCCAGACATTCAAATTAGATGTCTGAGGTTCGAATTGTCTCCAGTGCTGATCTTCCCGAATGGACACATCTCTTGTCCCCGGGGCATGGTTCCCCCTCCATAAATGATTCATGACCCCGCATTCTCACAGATGCCGCATCAACCTCGCTTTTGTGTCAACAGCACCGAGTGCCTGGATCTCTGACTGTCGATCTCTCCACACATATCTTGAAGCACGCCTGACCAGGGAGTAATCGCGGGGTGTTTGAGTGAGATCAATTGGTCGTTGGTTAGTGGACAATGAAGCTTGTGGACATCCCTCCCGACATTCTCCTCAAGGTAGTCAACAACCTCACACAGCAGGATTCGCTTCAACTTCTTCTTGCATCCCCTCGTTTCTTCAAAGAGGTCATTTACACGCGGCTCTATTCTCACATTTACTGCCTCATCTCTCTTCTACTGCCGAACACAGAGTTCTCCATCGTTGGTGCGGCGTGCAAAGATGCAAGATTCCCAACAAGCTGCTCAATCATATCTGGTATGCTAAAGTTGTCCAAATTTGTAAATTCATTGAGCGAGGAACAAAAGGGGTATATCAAGACTTTACACATCGACTATGTCCTGTTTCACATCGATGTCACTTTGAAGCTGTTGATGGTTTGGGCGCAGGGTTCACACGGGGATCAACAGCTGTCAGGGGTGTCATCAACCAGGAAGTATACGGCTCAATGCGATCGGCATTTCGGATTCTACATGATCCGGGACATGCAAGACGCTGTGTTTGAGAATCACTTTTGGAAGAGAATGGAATCGAATAATTTGGATGATATTGAAGTCGAATACACGGTAATGACAAAGGATTATCTCAAGTACTTCACAAGAATCCATAACGTCACACAAACGGTGTTCCGTACCGACATTCAGCAACAATGGCTATCAAGAGATTTCTTGCTGTTTATGAGATTGGTTCAACAAGGGAGCCTCAATCACTGTCGATTCACCATCTATGACTGCCATGAGTTGTTTTGCCCTCAATTGACTAAGCACATCACAATGGTTACAATCACTAACAACTATGGTGACATCAACGAGGAGTTCGGGCAATACCTTGATTCCATTGAACAGAGTCAATTCGGCAGACTTATAAACTACTAGCACTATTTCATTCTTTTTAATGCATTTTGAGAATTTCATTATGGATTGTCCATTTCCCCTCTGGTTCATTCGTCATCAACGTGCAGTCTTGAAGGCAGCAGCAGCAGCGCCTCCCGCAAACTTTTTATTTTGTTGTTGTATCTGCTGGGTGGTCTTCGGTTTCACGTTCTTTGATGAGGAGTGCGACAGCCCCTTTACACTCGTAGTTGAAGAGCTTGAAACTCTCTTCGTTGGATGGATTGTACCATTTGAGGGACTATTTTTAATACCCACAGAAGAACCATTTGTTGGTGTAGCTGATCTTGAGCGCGCTGTGCTTGAAGAAGATCCAACTCTTGACGACGAGGATGAAGGAGGTGAGGATTTGGCGTTTTTCTTCTTTAATAATTCCTTAGTCTTCATCAATGCTTCAATCCAACTTAGGTCAATTCCTTGTTGGATCGAAGCAGCTTCCAATAAATCTCTTTTAACTTGTTTTGTTAATGGCGATAAGAACACCAATTTATCCTGCTTCAAAACTTCCAAAATCAAATACCCACTTTCTCCAAATTCACTGAATTCATAATCATACATTGCGAACATTTTGTCAGTTAAATCCACACCCATTTCATAAGTCAATAGTTGAATGTTAGTGCAATTGAATAAGAATAGGTTCCCCATGTCTGTGATAGCCAAGACAACTCTTTTGGTGCCATTTTCAAGCTCATGTTTATTTCTCGTGATGATTTCATGCATAACAACATCGTCCAGTCCCATGCTTTTATTTAGCTGTGAAAGACTTGACGATGGATCAAAAGTTCTTATCGATGCGAAGTTTAATTCAGTAAAATTAATGAAATCCAGTTTGACAATATGTTCATCCTTGTTCAATCTTTTCAAAACCTCAGTTGGACCCCTGATAACACCATTCGAGTTGACAACGGCTCTTGGTGAAGGAGTTGCAGATGGCGACTGTTTTTTCGGTAATGTCGGTTTCGCATTGGTCGAAGGTAAAGCTTTTTTGGTAATAAGTGTTGGCGCCAGCAGTTTTGGTGGTAAAGGCTTTGCTTGACCTTTAGGCTTCGGTGGCAATGAAAGTTGTGGCGGTTTGCTTACAGGCTTCAGAACAGTCTGCTGTGGCTTCACAGTCGAGGAGGAAGATTTCACATTTGGAACAGTCTTTGAGCCATTAGCCACTGGTGGATTAGAAGATGAAGACGAAGAAGGAGCAGAAACCAGACTAGCCTTTGGAACAGGGGACGGAATTGGCGATGAAATAGGCGATGGAATAGTTGGCAATGTGGTCTCTTCATCGTCATGACTCTCCTGCTTCTTTCCCATGGTGGGGGTTTTCATCACTAATCTTGGTGGTTGAAGCAGTGCCACTGTTGACTCATTCGATCTTGATGGTAATTGTTGTTGTTGCTGTTGTTGAACAGAAGGACGCATACGACGTGGAGAAGAACCTTGTGAAGCTGGGGATTGACGGATTGATCCTGGATATTCTGTCTGTGGTGGAGGCTGCTGTGTTGGGCCGCTACGAGCGTGTACTTGTCCAGGTGAGTATGAAGGTCTCGAAGGCGTGAATTGTTGTTGTGGTATCTGCACTCTTCTATGCGGTGATACATGTTGAATTTGTGGTAATCTTGGTCTGATTGGAGAAACTGGGGTTGGCGAAGAAGATGAGGATGAAGGCGAGTGTGAAACAGTTCCATTTTGAGATTTCGGTGGCGGCGGAGCAAATTGCTTTGGAGCAAGAGGCTGCGGTTTCTTTGATGAGTCCTTTGAGACTCCATTATATAAATGATTGTTACCTGTGTCACTTCTGATTTGATTGATAGTATTATTCAACAACTGTTTCTTCACAGTGGCTGCAGGTAGTTTCTTTTGAATCACGATCTTGCCCATTTGTTGGGTGTTTTGTTGAAGTTGTTGTTCCACTAATGGCCTGTATTGTTCCAGCTTTGGAGGAGAAACACCCCAAATCTTGGATTTATCATCCCAATTGAGTCTGGAAAACCATGGATGCTGTTGAAGTCCAACAATTGTCAATCTTTCCAAAGGATCAGATTTTAATAACCTTGAAACAATGTCTTTAACCAATTCCGGAATGAAATAATTTGGCCACTGATACTGAAGATTGACAATCTTTTCAAATGTTGCATATTCAGTTTTACCCTTAAATGGCGGTACTCCAATGATGAATTGGTAGAGAATACATCCAATAGCCCAAATGTCGGATTCAAAGCCACACTTGTTATGTTTCAACAGCTCTGGTGAAACATATTCCGCAGTCCCGACGAACGAACCTTTGGCAAATGCCTCTTCATTTTCAACAATTTGTCCTTGCTCACCAAGGTCAAGTAATTTGGCAGCGCCAAAATCTGTAATCATCAATTTCATATCTCCATTGAGTAAGATGTTCTCCGGTTTCAAATCTCTATGAATAACACCTCTCTTATGCATGAAATCAACCGCATCAATGAGCTGTGCCATGTAGTATTTAGCACAATTTTCACTTAATGATCCAAGCTTGCGAATTAAAGTGAGTAGTTCTCCGTATTCAGCAAGATCAATGACAAAGTAAAGGGAGTTTTCATCCTGGAATGTATAATACAAGGTGACGATTCCCGGATGGCGGCCCAGCCTGTTCAGCGTGATTTTTTCAATGTTAACATACTTAATCTTCTTCTCTTTGACGATATGCTTCTTTGATAGAACCTTGATAGCGAACACTTTCCTACTTGATGTATCAACTGCCTTGAAAACCTGTGAATAGGAGCCCTCACCGAGCCGGCTACCAAATTGGAAGTCCTGAGCGGTTTTCTTTCTCGACATTGCTTGTTGGGAAAGTTATATGGGCTGATTGGTCTGTGAATTCGGTGTGGATGAAGTCATGCAACGGTCTTAGAGGGGTTGAGAGGAGGTGCAATAATGAGTATCAGAGGGGGCGGATAAGTAGAACAGAGCCGGTAGCCCAACTAGCGAGTGACAATGCAAGTGATTAGTACAGAGAGCAAGAGAAACACGTTTCCTAAAACGTCAGGATTTAGCAAGTGGAGCACTCAAAAAACACGCCTAACAGTGCTCCTTCCACTCGAAGACGGCGAGTGAAACGGGGGCAGGGGGCGGGTGGCAGACAAATAAAAAGCGGCTAGCAATGGGCAGCAAAATTTGCGCTTGAGCTGTAACAGAGAAGGCGAGAAAAGTTTCAAAGCGATGCGGTGGTCGGCGGCTGCGTGGAGGGCGCCCTTGACGTTGAGAGACACGGATCTCTTTCTCCGCTGTGCTGCACAGAGCTTTCTTCTGGTGATCATTTCGCGACTGAAGCTGGGCACCTCGGGGGCTACGTCGCGCGGTTCTTTGTTACTGTACGGTTGTAGAGCTACTACTGCATATTGGCCCGATGGTCATTAACTGGTCGTAATCATTAGTTACTTCTCTGGAAGCCAATGGCGCTGTGTTTTGCGGGGCGCCGTTGTTTGCCGTTGGGCACAGACTGCTGCTCTTCGTGGGGCTGCTCGTTAGCGGCAGAGAGACCGCCCTGGATGTAGAGCCAACCCAGGAACGTTCCCAGGGAGCAGTAGGCGATTAGTAACAGCACCAGTGGAATCTTGATGGCTATATCCTGCGGTGGGAACAGCCTCTGGAACTGCGAGTCATTGTCGATGAATTGCTATAGAGCAGAAGTTAGTAGGTCTTCTTGATGGATGCGATGGTACACGCGATGATGGCCACAACCAGCTCCCCCCTATCTCTCGACCGGAGGGAGCAGCAACCGGCGCCAGGCCCTAACAACATACCGGAAGGAATACCCAGCACAGCCAGTACACAAACAAAAGAGTCCATTGCGCCAACATTGCTGCCTCAGAACAGCAACGGGAACGTAAGAAGGAGGGCCCCTGTTCAGACATCCGCGTCCACCCATCAAATCTCCGCGGCCCATGCCTCCAATATGGTGTCCGGATGACCGTCGTGGACGGAAGCCCAATGCGCGAACCCGGAAAGGCCTTGTAACTTTTGTCATCGATGACTTTCTCCTCCTTTCCCAACCAGCAGATAACAATTCTTCCCGCCACTCGCATCACTTTATTGACAATGTTTGCTGCTAGAACACTCCGTACTCAGGCCTTCAGAGCCCCAATGCTTGTCAGAACCAAGGTGACCTTGCCGGACTTGGACTGGGACTACGGCGCTCTTGAGCCATACATCTCGGGCCAAATCAACGAGCTCCACCACAAGAAGCACCACCAGACTTATGTCAACGGCTACAACCAGGCCATTGAGCAGCACGCTGAAGCCACCCAAGCCGGTGATGTTTTGAAGTCCATTGAGCTGCAGAAGGCCATCAACTTCCACGGTGGTGGTTTCAGAAACCACAACCTCTTCTTCAAGAACTTGGCTCCAACCTCCCAGGGCGGTGGTGAGCTGCCAACTGGGGCTCTTGCCCAGGCCATTGAGAAGGAGTACGGCAACATTGACAAGCTCATCTCCCTCACCAACTCGAAGCTTGCTGGTATCCAGGGCTCCGGCTGGGCCTGGATTGTCAAGAACAACGAGAATGGCTCCATTGAGGTTCTTCAGACTGCTAACCAGGACACCGTTGATTCCAGATACACCCCATTGATTGCTATTGATGCCTGGGAGCACGCATATTACCTCCAGTACCAGAACGTTAAGGCTGATTACTTCAAGGCCATCTGGAACGTTGTGAACTGGAAGGAGGCTGAGAAGAGATTCGCCGCTTAAATTTCCTATATTTGATCTTCTGTTTCAATTCTCTTGCCGACTTGCTAGTTGCAAACGCAGGATACCTCTTTCGCTTACTTTACTACTTATGGTACACACGAGTGACTTTATCATATTCATCCATATACACACATCTCCAAGTTGTTCTCAAAGCGTAGCAAGTAGCAATAGCCACACGTTGCTAGAGCACGGAGCCGGACTGATCCACGACCCATAAACGTACCCAAGATTGTGATGCGATGGCACATCAACCCCTCTCCTTTATATGACCTGGCCCTCATGAACGTCCCTCTGATATTCTTCCGAAGCTGGCACTAGTCACCTTGAAGGTTCAGTTGTTCTCTCCAAGGGGAGCCTGCACAGTTGCGTGTACGCCCCCTCCCCCTCCCCCGATGCAGGAGCCGATAGCGCAGCCATCCGGACTGGGAAGGGTTATGTGCCCTGCCGAGTCCTTTGGTTACAGATCTTTTTTTCTTCCATCTCATCTCATCTCATCTCATAGCAGGTCTCTGAAAGGTCATCACTTGTTTCTTTTCTTTCGGCGAATATAATGTCCGATCTTCATCAGCTCTGTCGCTTCCCTGAGCGCCCAATAACTGAGGAGTACTACCTTGAGAAGCTGCAATACTACCTGTCCAACGGGATCCCGTCTACATACACCTTGGAAGAAGCTGCCAATTTCGAAGCTGGTATTGAAGATGCAGAGCTGAGTTCTACAACTACTCCACTCCATTTGATCTGTCGTTCCATTCCTGAGAATGTGACCGATGAAGAACAGTCTGTTATTTTAAAAATGGTGGATGAACTGTTCAGTTGGGGTGCAGGCTGGAACTTGGTCGACGATGAACAAAATACGCCAGGCGATGTCCTGTTTAAAAGAGGCCTAAGAGGGAGTAAATACTATGACAAGATTGTCGATGCGGGTGTCAGGGCAGAGCTGCTTCTTAGAAAAGTGAATGACAACATTGAATTCATCGATGATAATGAGCTTGAGATGCTGCAACAAACAGATGCAGAAATGGTCCCGGAGCTCGTACATGAAGCAGAACCACAAGAATCCGAACCACAAGCCAACGAATCAGAGAAAGAAGCGAGTCATATTCCTGAGATTGGTCATCTTAGAAATGCGGAAATCAACGATCCGGCTGCCACTCAATCAACATATCTCAAGACCAAGTTAGAATACCGTGATGGTGCCCTTATTACCAAGGATGCTAAGGATGGTGTAATGATGGATTGGGAAACAGATCTCATGCGTGCAGGATGTGACACCATATTTAAATCTGTCGGAGAGCTTGAAATGGATGACGTTGATCTTAAAGATGTCACGGTGTTAAACATTGGGTTTGGAATGGGCATCATCGATACAATGATACAGGAAAAGAATCCTACACAGCATTACATCTCTGAAGCCCATCCCGATGTGTTAAAGAAACTGAAAGATGATGGATGGTATGAAAAGCCAAATGTTATAATTCTAGAAGGAAGATGGCAGGACACATTACCAGACCTATTGAACAAAGGTGTCTTTTTTAACGGTATCTATTACGATACCTTCTCCGAGGAGTACTCGGACATGCTTGACCTCTATGACTTGATTGTAGGGCTACTGAAGCCATCAGGTGTGTTTTCATTCTTCAACGGCCTTGGTGCTGACAGACAGATCATCTACGACGTGTACAAGAAGATTGTGGAAATTGATATGAACAATTATGGTCTTGAAGTCAGTTACACAGAATTGGAAACCCCTCAAACAACGTCAGCAGACTTTGATGGTAAGGATGAATCTGAATGGAAGGATATCCATAGGGCTTACTGGAGATGTAAGACTTATTTTCATCCGGAGATTAGATTCATGTAACTTCTGATAAATTTAACGAGGACAGAAAAAATACACTTGAGATCTTACATATCGAGAGAAAAAGTACTATTCAAACAAATCTGTGCGTATCATAACAAGTATAAGCTTATGACTGCCACGCAATACCGTCTCGAGAAAGTGGGCCATGATTCATATGTCATCCAATAAACAACAGAACAAAGAAGAACAGCATGGTCATATAATCGAACTTCAAATTATTGATAAACAAATAACAGATAAACTAGTTCAACTCCACACCAATAAAAAAAATCCTCGCTCGAATCTTCAGTGGATAGAATAAATAGCCAAAAATACCGAACAAGGCCCTTCAATAATAAACGTCGTAATGTGAAAACTGACATCAAACGAGAGAGAGAATGTCAAAAGTGCGTGTGTGCGTGTGGGCAGAAACAAAAAGACGAGCAGACAAAACGGTCGCAAAAAGGCTTCATTTCGAGATAGCACAAATAACGAGTCCCATATCATATCATTCATCCATAAGAACACTGGCATCAAAGTATAAACTTGGATCAAGTGCGCTAATATCAGCACTATGTGTAACACCTTCCAAAAGCAACTCAGCCATAACTTTGCCCGTTCCCGGAGCATTGTTAATTCCCCAACAAGAATGGCCACTTGCAAGGTAGAGATTCTCAACGTTAGTTTCACCAATCAACGGTCCCGAAGAAGATGGGACATCCAACACAGGTAAATAACAAGCCTGCCTTTTCAAGATATGACCTTTTGATAAATTTGGACTGATCTTGGAAACATAATGGAAGAGCTGATCACATTTTTCCTTGATAACTTCGACATCATCTGTTGTTTCTGGTAAATCAACCAGTGTGTCACCTTCACCGCAGACATAAACCTCGTCTTTTCTTGCGTAAATTTCTGGAGAAACGTATTTACTTTTTGCAATTTTCAACTCTGTAAATATGGCATACGGAGAAACTGTGCCTTTGTCCGGGGCAATTGTAATTGAATGAGCCCTTAAACCCGAAATCGGGCAATCTGGCAATATTCTTGAGGTCCACGGACCCATAGACAAGACAATTTGATCACCAAGGAGTTCAATAGATTCATCATTCTTACCATGAGATTTTGTAGGTGTATATATCAAGCCTGTTGCTGCGCCTGTCTCATCTGAGAAAAGCAATTCATCAACTTTTCCCAATATTAACTCTACCGCACCAGTTTCAATGGCTTTCTTGAGGATGAAATTTGTAAACTTATAAGGATGTACTTGGGCAGTAGCATCTCTGCCACCAAGTACGGACCAATCTTGAATGATTTCGGATTTAATCCAATTTAAATCGCTTGGCAAATGTGGAGTTGATGCGAGGTCTTCATGCTTAATGGAGTTCTTTGTGACAGTTCTCTTACCTAAAGGCTGACCATCCGAACCTTCTCTTTCCATATCACCAGCTTTCAGAGATTCTGCAGATGTAGATGGTGTACTTTTACAACCTCTACCGACGTTTTCTGCTGATGTTATCGACTCCACTGTGGAATTTGAGCCGTCTTCCTCATCCTCTTCTTCATTGAGTGCATGTTGAATACTTCCCTCCAAGGACACAGTTGTGAGTCTTCTATAGCCCCATTCTTCTTCACCATCGAATTCATCGGAAAGCTCTTGATGGAGTCTGAAACTGAGTGGGACAATCTGCTGTGGGAAGGCCCACAGCGCAAGAAGACCACCAGCCTTACCAGAGGCACCTCCGGCAACTCTTTTAGACTCGATTATGGTGACATGATGAGTTTCTGGAGTGAAATCCGGATGCTTTGTGAGGTAATAGGCAGTGCAAACACCAATGATTCCAGCACCAACGATAATGATGTGGGTTTTGCCCTTCGCCTTTCCTGAAGGCATAGAATTAAATGTGAGGTAGGTATCGGTCATGGCGGGCTGAGTGTATCAAAGGGCCAGGGCAGTGGCAAACAATAAACCTTGGAAACAAAAAAAAATTCCGGGTGTGGAGGGGTGGTGACTTAAAAGCGTGCGATGGGGAAATGACACCACTTGGGAATCTGTGAAATTGCGGTTGCCGGGGCACAGTCAGGCGGCTAACAAGTAGACCTGGTCTTCGAGCAGCGTGGTACGGACTGGGAGGGATTATGCTATTTCGGGTAGCAGACTCAGGTACTGGGAGGTGGTTCTCAAGGTCCCAGAGGCGAGATAGGGGGTAGTCTGCGAAGTGGTTTGTAAGCGTTGAGTAGGCAGCGCTTATATCAGTGGGCTGGCGCTCGGTGACTTGACGTGACGGCTTGACGTGTAGACGTAACGACGGCTGCGAGCGGAGAGTTGCGAATGGCTGGGTGAGCAGCTAATATGAGAGTGCTTCCTAACGGGAGGCCTTGCAAGGAATGTGCCTTTGCGAATGCTTTCTGTGTCGTTGTTGTTGGCTTCTTTGTCAGCTTGCCTGAGGGCTTTTGCTGCCCGAATTCTTTTCCGCTTCAACTCGCGCGAAAATGGTTCGATATTTTGGAGCGTGCAGCACGGTGCGGCCACGACTATGGCACGTGACATGCAGGGGCGCCAGGGCGCCAGGGCGCAAGAGCTCGGTTCTTTCTACAGTGTACAACAACAATGGCTAATTAGTGTAGTGAGTGAGTCTTTATTGTATATTCCTTAGGTGGACTGCTCTGGCGCTTGATTGAGCCCCTCCAGGTGGCTCTTGAACGAGGTGTTCATTGCGTCAAACGACTGCTCCAGCACAGACACGCCGGAGAAGGCAAAGTACACCGGCACAAGCCTGCCGTCCTCCTCCAACGGTTCCAGCATAAAGGAGTGTCTCCCCGAAAAGACCAAGGGCGACAGCAGCGTGCCCTTCCGTGCGAACTGCTGCTCGTTATTGACCTGAACCACGACATCTGAGTCACCGCCCCCAATGCCAAAATCAACCTGGATGGTGTGGCCAGGTCTCAGCTCCAACGGAGCAGCCTTTGAGCTGATGGCCTTGAGAGGGTGTTTTGGGTTCCTTGAATCCCACAAGGGGAAATCCAGGAGAGCCCCACGTACCGTAGCAGGTGCTGCACCGATAACGATTTATGTAGAAACACTCTTTGTAAATATCTTGGATGTCTATGATAGAGTTCTTAGTAGAGCTGTGGGTTTGCTGACATGCCTCAACGGACGACACTAGCTAATGTACTTGTGGTGAGCAGCTGGCGACGTGCTCCTGTGTGTTTAACGGACACCTCTACTGACAAAAGAAGAGAACGAGCAGGACGGGGTCAGATGAATGCAACCTTTTATAGCCACTTTGCATGAATCTTAAATTGACGCTCAATGTCGGATTTTCTCATCGCCAACCAAGAATTACCTACCGAGTTAACCACTATCGCCGCGATTACGCCCTGAAAGTCCTAATCGAGCTTTCCTACAATCAGTGGGAAAAGAGCACTGGGATCATGTTATTTCATACCACAATGGCCATTACAAGCAGGATTATAAGGGCCAAGATCAAAAGACCAATACAACAATCGCTCGCCCTCTCCTGGTTGGCTCTAATTACATGTTCTACTCTTTTCAACCCTCTACCTATCTTACCGCCAACTCGGTCCAGATCCCCTTCTAGTTCTTCCATGATATAAGCCTGCTCCTCTAGTTCAGTTCCCATTGCTCTTGCCTGTTGATTAATGGTCTGCATGCTGGCATAAACACCGTCCAGATGCTCATCTTGTTCCCTAATCATCTCTTGCTGCTGATAAGCATTATATTGGGCATTCGCTGCTGCTGGGTCATCGTCATATCTTGCAAATGGGTTACTGCCATCCGAGGTAGCACTGGTATTACCGGGCTTCTTCAAATTCCAATCAGTTTGTAATGATTCGCACTTGGATTCTAGCTGGGTCACGATACCCTCACGCTCCTTTATCGTCTGTTTAGAAATCTTGAAGAATTCTGGGTCCGCCTTGGAGGATTCAATGGATTCCTTCAGATCTTGTATCGTTTCTAATAAATCCTGCAAATTGTTGTGAAAGTCGGTATCTGTATCGGGAGTGACGGTCCTTGTACGCTGAACAAACCCGGAAAGGTTCTTCTCCTGTTGTTGGGCATCCTCAAGAACTTCAACAAACGGATCCATCTTGGTGAATTACTCTGAAAGGCACTTTAAACCCACTCAAAACAGGTCTTAAACGAAGAGCCTTTCTAGATATCTCTCTGCAGTTGTTCAAGGGTTTTGCAACGTTGCCTACTTCTTTTTTGTGGGAGTTCGGGACAGTCGCGGCCAGGTCAAAAGAAAATGGTGAAGTTACTAGTAGCGATCTTCAGATATCCGCGGGATGTTTGCAATTTGCAAAAGAACATGAGTGAGAATCAGCCAGAGGTAAAGACTGAAATCCCGAATGAGACTCAAACGGCTCCTGTGGTGCCTGCTGTCGAAATGGAGACCGTAAAGTCGGAGGGGACGCCTGTGCCAACGACTCTCCAGTTCAACGTCCCGACAGATGCCCCGGCTCATGAGATTATCGGCGGCGCCCCGGTGAGAAAATGGCTCAATGAGCACATCACACCGTCATTACTGGAAGGTGTAAGGCTCATAGCGAAGGATAGACCGGAGGAGCCGCTTAAGGTTCTGGGAGAATGGCTGTTGAAGCGCAACGAGGAGCTCAAGAACAAATCCAATTGAAACGATCCGTCAACGAATGTACAAACGACTAGACTACATGTGATAATATTTAGTCAAACAAAACAGAAAATCATCAATGATAACATTAGAAGAACCCCATCACTTCTTGTAAACTAACAGCGTATCCACACCGGCACCAGTCGTTTTCTCAACACTCTGAACCATACTATTTGGATCTAATGGCGCTATTAACAAGCCACCAGCCAGTTTTCCATAATCCTCCTCCTCAACGACAGTAAAAATAGCCTTTGTAGTCATCTTCAAACGCTCCAACAGTGAAGTGAAGACAACCTCCGTAAGTCTAGCAGTCTTGAAGACCAAAGCACTATGGATTCTCGAGGAGTTATTCTCCAGAGCCATACCAGCCAATAACACAATCAACCCGTTGATAGCATCATTAGCAAGATCAAACTTTACGCCAATAGTAGTGAACCTTGTATCCTTGACAGTATCTGCAACAAAGATAGACAATGCAGCCGATGTTTGAGACCTGTTGGTCAAATATTGAGAGACCAGATTAGCAAGACGGAGATCCACACCAGAAGCACTCGTTGAATAAACAGCAACATCATCATGTGAGTCAGCGCAATCCCAATATGTGGCAAGTCTTTCAGGCGATAAATAATAAGTCATGTCTCCACGATATGGAATTTGGGAATATTCAAACATCTTGTGGAGAAGTCCTAAACGAACATCAGGGTCGTAACCATCTTGACTGCTACCGTCAGACACTTTGGTGGCGCCAATCAAATCTGCAGTTCTTTCGGTCAACTCACGAAGAACCATCACGTTACATAAAGGCTTATCACCTTCGACAGGTGGTTGGCCATAAAGAAGTTCAGTAAACTTGAGCAATGAAAGAATATCAGATGGATCTTCAACTGCATAAAGAACTCGTTTAACATCAACGATGCCTTCATGTGCAGTAATATTGGACTGAGCATCATCCTTAGAAGATGATGAAGGTGGGAAGTCAGTAAAGTTCTTACCATCCCAGCCAATCTCTCCCCTAGAATACCTTTGCACCTTCTCTCTATAACTAGATGGATACACCCATAAGGTCAACGGTGTAGTTAGGAATGTAGACACAAGTGTCATAAGAACAAACATGGAGAAAACCTTTCGTGAAATGATACCTGCATTGAGACCAACATTTAGAACAACGATCTCCACAATACCTTTACAAGACATGAGAACGCCCACGGTAAACGATTCTCTCCAAAACAAACCATTCATTTTGGCACCGATCACACCACCCAATACTTTTGAGACAACAGCGATGACACATAATGCAATTGTGTATCCCCAATCTTTACCATCAGAAAGCTCGCCTAGATTGACGTTGAAACCGGCAAGTGCAAAGTAGATTGGAATCAAAATGATATGGACGACATCTTCAATCTTATGGGTTATGGAAATGACAAACCCATGTTCACGCGGAACAATAAGACCAACAAGGAACGCCCCAAAGATAGGATGGACACCAATGATATCAGTGAAGAATGAAGAAACAAACACTAACAAAATAATGAAAAGAATTGAGAACCTTGAGAGATTACCTGAGGCAAGATCTTTCCTCAACACCAATTTAACAAGGAACCAACGGACAGGGAAAATAATGAATAATCCCCACCCAACAACAACAAGTAAGATGTACAATGTATTTATACCACTTCCAGAGTTGGCAAGAGTCACAGACAGCGCCAGAAGAATCCAGCCGATGACGTCATTGACGATGCCAGCAGCCAGAACTAGTGTGCCAACACGCTCTTTTAGCAATCTGAGTTCTGTTAAAATTCTGGCCAGCACCGGGAAGGCGGTAATACACATTGCAACTGAAATAAAAACCAAAAATGTTGAGAACTTTAGTGTAGGCTCCGCGTATTCATTGTATAAACCCACAGAAATGGCTGCGCCGAGTCCAAATGGTAATGACATGTTAACAATGCACACCCCGAGAGCGGTTTTAATATTTTTCTTAATAAAAGGGATATCAACTTCCAAACCAACAAGAAACAAGAATAGAATGACGCCTAAATTAGCCACAAGTGTCAACTGCGGCTTAGAAGCCGTTGGGAAACATGTACTAGTAAAGTTCGGGATACGATCCAATACAGTAGGACCAAGGATAATCCCCGTGATAACCTCTGCAATAACACGGGGTTGACGAATCCACGCTAGCGGGATATGAATTATCTGGCATAATGCAATAATGAATACGGCCTGGAAGAGGAAAACTGTGATGGGGTCCGAAGTAGTGTACTCAAGGGGATTTCGCCCAGCTATAATGCCCCCCACTGACGAGTCAACAGCCATGGCCTATTTGTGGGTGTAGCTTGCGAAGAGCTTAAAAGAAACGTCTTGGTGATACTCTATGGCGGAACGTACTTGCCTTTCCAGAAGATTTGGACGACAACATTGCAAATCTTTAAAGAGATTGTGGAGGCTTGGCAGGTAGAAATAGGAAAATCGCTGGAAGGACACCTGAACACCAAGAGCGATTATTTATTATTCTCTGTTACGCAATCAGGTCAATAACGCGTCAAGTTTCATTAAAACAAGGTATAAGGTATGTACAACATCATAATCATGGCAGCAATTTTTTGAAAAGTAGAACATCTTAGCGCTTACATTAAAATTTCTCTTCTCTCTGGGTCTGGTCATCGTTACTCACTTGTAGGACACGTAAACCCCATGAACCCAAAACATTGAGGACACCAACTCTCCAACCACGGAACAAAGCTTCAATACCACCATTATCACCTTTGAATGCATAGATATCATAAAGAGTTCTATGGATGCCAGAGTAACCACCAAATTTGACAACAAGACGCTCAGATGGCTGAATCTTGAGTGAGTTATCAGATGTATCAGCATTCTTTAAGATGTATGAGACTTGTGCACGTCTCAAGAGAGTCTCCAGTGGCAATTTAACAAAAAGTTCCAAAATAGATGAGAACAGATTAGCAGCTCCATAAAGTGTTGGGGAACCATAACCATCAATACCAAATTTGACAAACAAAATATATGGAGTTAATTTCTTGAAAACAGTGCTGGCCGCCGCATGAAGCAAAGTTGGAAGAATCAATGATAGCGGACACGTGAAGAATTTGAGATTTTTGATAGAATTGCGTAAACTGCGTTCAGATCTCTCAATACTGGTAACGACGAGCCTTGTACGAATTAAATCCAATGGCGCCAAGATGAGGCCCGTAATGATGGACGCAGTTACTGAAAGTATAAGGGTAGTTGTTGGCTCCGGAGAATGTGTCACATCAACGAAAAATGGGTCAGGGATACGAAGGAATGGCGAAATGAGCCCCGTAAGCCAAGCCTCCATTGTTGCAGAAAGAGCATTATGGATAAATGTGGCATTTGTTGCTCTCCATAAACCTCTAGCGCCTTCTTGTGAAAGCACAGCTGACATCACATCGACGGTATTCAGCGACATAGGCTTCAGGTACTTTTCATCCGCTGGTTTAGTGGCTGTAGTCTTCCTTGGAGTAGGACGCTTTCCAGGTCTTGTACGCTTGCGCATCACTTGTGAGTCTTCACCCTTTGTCTGGAAGTATTCAATCTCTTCATCATCATCATCGTCGTTGTCATAATCATTTATCGATCCCTTCGAAGTAGCCCCTGTAGAAGAACCGCCTTGTGTTTGAATGTCACCAACTTGAAGCAATAGTCTGGACACTTCAAACGGTTGCGCCATAAGGATCTTTATGTAATGCTCCACAAAGCTCCTCATTAACGACTTGAGAAGCTCCCACATGTTCGGCCACTCGAGATATTCGCTAAGTTCCAAATCGGCATAAAAGTTTTTCCTTAAACCAGCAGAGTAGTTATCTCTTACTAGCTGCCTGATTGTCTTTGCTGTGGCACGTGAGTGTGGGTGAGCTGATCCGTAGAGACCAGGTCCTGAGGAGATGCTGCGTTGGAAGCTAGAGGAGCGGGTGATCTTGGAAGCTAAGGTGGCACCCTGATCATCCACGACACCGATTCCGGGACGATAGACGGCAGGGTAGTGGCCGTTGAAGGTCTCCGGATCGTAGTATGGGCGAAGATTCTTCGTGTCGGACATGTTGACTGTGAGGTTTGCTGCGTGCGGGATCCCGTTTCTCTAGGTGTCAGTGGGAGGCCAGCTAATTAGAGGCGGAGCTCAGTGCTGCTGGAACCAAGGAGCGAGATTTAACAGAGAGTATGAAGTCCCTCAAAGCCTTGCGGGTAAGTGGGGCAGTGCGATTTGTCGCCTCTGGTGGCGCTTTGTTGATTGTTTCTGGCCTTGTGGAAGAAGCTCATGATTTTTTGGCCCTGTTCCTTCCGCGCAGAGCCCGGCGCAGTCCTACGCTATCCAGTCTTGACACATCAAAATTAGGGACATTAGTTTCGTGATTGTGAGAAGCAGCTAGACATTCTCTTTCTCACTCTCTTCATCATCAAGTGGGACAAGATCGTATTTCTTGCGAGATCTTGGCGACAGCGTGTTTCGTTTGTTGCCTAGGTATGAATTTGTACTGAGAACTCTTGTTCCCATTGCACCACTCTTCTTGCAGCTCTGCAGTTCTGGTGTTGAAGCATCTAAGGTCATCTGCACAAATGATGCTGCTCCTACGATGGATTTGAGCTTATCGCTGTTGGATTCGTGCAAACTGAGGGTGAATTGTTGATGCTCGTTGGCCAATGATTTGAGCTCATCATAACGGACCTTGTAAATCTCTTTCAATCCTTCCATTTTTGCCTCGATCTTCGCCTTCTGTTCTTTGAGCTCACTAAGCGTAGAATTGATTTGCGATTTGGCCTTTTCCTCCTCTAGTTGCAGTTTAAGCTCGGAAATCTCCTTGTCTTTCAATGCAAGTGAGAGATCCTTCTTCTCTAATTCAGCTTTTGCAAGAGCACCAGATCGATTATCTAGCTTCTTTTTGAGGTCATCAATGCTAGCGTCGATATTTGCAAATCTAAGTCCAATTATCTCTGTCAACTTATTGCCAAGAGTTTCAAGTGAGTCCGACTTTTCAATAAAATCTTTCTGATAAATTTCAACATTGGAAATCTTATCAGTAAGACAAGAGAACTTTCCCTCATCAGCAACAATCAGTTGATGGAGAACTTCATCAAGTCCATTTATCTTCTCAGAAACTTCATGGCTTTGAGAAACAGCGGCGAACTTCTCTAATGATTTCTCCTCTAGTGACTGGACTGCCTTGATAACAGTGTCCAACGAAGAAGAAAAGGCCTTTAAAGAATCTTCAGATAATTGCAACTTGCTCAACAGGTCAAAGATATTCTGGATCTTCTGCTGGACATTGGTCTGGTGTTCATTCAACGATACCATCTTCTCTGAAATTTCAAAGGCGTCAACTTTGCGGTGAAGTTGTTTAACAGAATCACTGAGTGCATCATTATTGGAAGCCACAAGCTCTCGTGTGTTCTCTTGGGCCTTCAAATTGGATTTTAGTTGCTCGCCAATTTTCTCAAACGTTTCACTCTGTGAGTTTGAAATGATTGTAGTTAACTGGGCTTTGATCTCGGTGAGCTCTGCGACCAACTCATCTTTGTCTGGCTTTGGGGCAGTTGAATTGAATATATCACCAAGCCCAGCGATGATTTCCCTCTTTAAGTCCTCAATCTTCTCAAACTTCTCTGAAATAACCTTTTCAGATCCCGCTAGCGCCTTTTGAAGGTCCTCTGATGATAACGTCGGCAGTGGAGTGAGTGCGGACGTTGACACATTCTCAAGCAAGTTCTTCAAATGCGAATTGTTGTTGGCTGATCTTTGGTGTAGGTTGTCAAGGTCCATCTGCGTTTGTTTAACTGATACATCGATTCCTTGCAATAGTGACTTTAACGAATTTTGCGCCTCAAGAACTCTTTGTAATTGATACTCAATTTCGGTAGTATCTACGGCGGCAAACTGAAGCTTTCCAACTGGAGACGATGGATTAGACGTCTTGACCTTGTTGGTTGCTGTGCGGAGCATATGCGGAGAGAGAGGCAAAGGGGGAGGATTCCTCATTGGATCACTGCTGTCCCAAAGAGCCTTTGACTGGGCGGGTGAGTTTAGCCCAGTAACCTTTTGCTGACGCGTCGGCGTGACCATACCCTGAGGAGAGTTGTTCTCTTTGCTCTTGGCGTCTTCCATGATGTCTGACATGAGCCCTGCGTATCAAAAGAAGGAACCGCCGTCTCAATGAACCAGTGATCCACCTGGACTATGCCAAAAAGCTCCTTATGTTGAAGGGCGGAACTCTAAGAAGCCGAAATGTAAACAAACAAACGGAGCAGAGAACCGGCCACAACACCCCCGGAATTAAGAAGGTAGGGTTAGTTTCGCGAATTTATCATGCGCGGGAAGTTTTCAGCACTGCGAAACCCTGAGCACGCATCGCTGAAAAATTGGACGCACTTTTCACAATTTTCACTGTGAAGATCGAAGCGTTGAAGCCACACCCAGTCGTTTAGAAGTCAACAAACATCAAAAATGGCTAAGTTCATGAAGGCTGGCAAGGTTGGTAAGTAATGCTCACTGTAAGAACATACGATAGCTTTCATTCAATCGAATTCCGCGGAGCAAAAGGCGAGGGAGTGCCCCAGAGGAGACAAGTACATGAGGATTTCCAAACGGACAATCGAGAGACGGGATAAGGTCCTGGTAATAACGGGGGTAATTGTTAGAAAAGTAAGAGAAGTCTATTCTGTGAAAATATGGAGTCCAGGCTACTTTCTACCTATTCCTGGATGGAAAATGCTAGCCAGCCAAGATCTGAAGCGGCCTTGATAGAAGACGAGCAGGGCCACACACACTGCTCTCACAAGTTGGGCATTTATCTTCATACGAAATTCCAGGTTGGAGAGAACGTTGACTGATAATCGTTATGAGAAGTTGGAGACTTTACGACTGAAGCTAAATCCTTGTTCTTTCAAAAGCCAGAAGTGTTAGGTACTAACATACCCGTTTAGCCATTGTTGTCCGTGGCCGTTACGCCGGTAAGAAGGTTGTCATCGTCAAGCCACACGATGAGGGCTCTAAGGCTCATCAGTTCCCACACGCTCTTGTTGCTGGTGTTGAGAGATACCCATCCAAGGTCGGTAAGTCTGCTGGTGCTAAGAAGTTGGCCAAGAGATCCAAGGTCAAGCCATTCATCAAGGCTATCAACTACAACCACTTGTTGCCAACCAGATACACCGTTGAGATTGAGGACTTCAAGGCTGCTGTCTCTACTGAGGCTTTTGATGAGCCAACTCAGAGAGAGGAGGCCAAGAAGGTTGTTAAGAAGGCTTTCGAAGAGAGATACCAAGCTGGTAAGAACAAGTGGTTCTTCACTAAGTTGAACTTCTGAATTTTATATTAGCATTGTGGTTTAAAAAACAAAAAAAGTCTGTAAGTTAACGAAGGATGTAACTGTAGACTTGTAAGCCATGCTTCTCTTTGGATGGATAAAAGCAAGTTGTTCAACTGCAACTGCCAATTTTTCGTGTCAATAGCCGAAACAGTCCATAAATTCTTGAGTAGTGGTCACCTCATAAACTTTCTCTCTAATTCTGCTTTGAATACTCAAAATGTTTTCTCAAAAAGCACTAAAACGGCTACCCATAATAAGGATACGTCATTACAGTGTTCCTGGTTCTGAGAAGGCTGCATTGAAAAAGCCAGCCTTTGATATCAAGGGGATCTCAGCAAGGCTTCCAGAGGTCATCGAGGTTGCAAGAAAGAGGGAACTACCTGATCATATTGTCACCAAGATCTCAACAATTGGGGAAGTTTATGATGAGCAGAAGAAGCTCCAAAGAACCCTTAATGGTTTGCTACAGGAAAAGAACACCTTCCAGCGGCAATTCAAACAGTTGATGAAGAATAAAGAAGATATCACAGAACTGAAGAGCAAGCAGGTCGAGATCAGAGACAAGGAGAAGGAGATTTCACAACAATTGAGACGGGTAGAGTCAAGTCTTTTATCACTTGTTGACCTTGTTCCTAATGGTTTTGACCCAAGTGTTAGAGAAGTTCAGCAGATTGTGAACTGGATAAATCCTAAGGAGGAATATAAGAGTAATGCCGCTATTCAACATAAAAAGATTGGCGTTGACCTTGGCATCGTCGATTTGACCTCGGCGGCCACTGTTAGTGGATCATCATGGTATTATCTTATTGGTGATGGTGCCTTACTAGAACAGGCACTTGTTCAATACGCACTGAAGGTTGCAAGAAAACATGGCTTCAATATGGTTATTCCTCCATCCATTGTCAGAAATGAGGTTGCAGATGCATGTGGTTTCAAGCCAAGAGACCAAAATAATGAGGTTCAAACTTATCAACTCACAAATGGAGATCTGTGTTTGACGGGTACGGCCGAGATCCCATTGGCAGGCCTTGCAATTAACACCACTTTCAAAGAGAATGAGCTTCCAATCAGAACTGTGGGTCTCAGTCGGAGCTACCGTGCTGAGGCTGGAGCAAGGGGAAAAGACACCAAAGGATTGTACCGTGTTCACGAGTTCACGAAAGTTGAACTATTTGTGTGGGCTACTGAGGAGCAGTCTGTTGGCGAATTGGAGAAATTGAGACTCTTTCAAGAAGATCTGATCTCATCCTTGGGACTCTCTGCCAAGGTCATCAACATGCCATTCAATGATTTGGGGTCACCAGCATACAAGAAGTATGACATTGAGGCTTGGATGCCAGGGCGTGAAACCTTTGGGGAGGTTACGTCTGCTTCCAATTGCACTGATTTTCAGGCCAGAAGACTCCACACTAAGTACAAGAAGAAATCAGATGGGAAGAGCTATTTCGTGCATACACTCAACGGCACAGCTATGGCAGTCCCCAGAGTCATTGTGGCCATACTGGAAAATTTCTATGACCCGACCGCCAACAGAATTGCCATTCCAAATGTGTTACGGCCGTACATGGATGACAAGGAATTCATCGAGACACAACCAAACCGCTTCGCCTGAAACCGGCAGGCACACTCACACATAAGGTAATAACGAATTTCACGACAAGACCTGGCACTGTATATAGTCGACAAATAGCATCAACCAGCAGCAAATTCACGTGTAAGGTGGCTGTTCCGCAAACCATAAACGCTAACGGCCTGCCCTGATCTGCGTCTGCGCGAACCAGAGCAGAAGTTTTTATATGAAGCAAACGCCACATCGTGCGGGTTCCCCGTATAATCTATCGGTACCCGTACACCAATTAGAAGGGCAATTACTATCCGTCGTTGCTGGTAACACCTGACAAGTAGCTGCTGTATATATCTATCCACAGCCCCGTTTCTGGTCTCTCTTTGCCGCTCCAGGAAATAACGCAGTCCAGGTCAAACGAACACATCACATAGAGCGCCACCTACGGAAGAGAAGGCCTGTTAGTCACCTTGAATTGGAAAGGAGACCAACTAAGCTTGATCCCTAAGGGGTTGTACTAAAAGACATAACACACGGACTGAGGGTTCTCAATCTATCTTCCTCATCGCCATCAATATTGCGAGACAGGCATAGCTGTATTCAACTGCAACACTCACTGATATGCTGATCACAAAAAGGCAGGTAAAGCTCTTGGCTGAAATACCCATGGCTCTACAGGAGCTGATAAAGAACATCAACGATGCGTCAGACCGTGATCTCCCAGACATTTTGAACAAAAACCTGAAGTGGGAGACGTCGAGGACTTCTTTGCTTCACTGGGTCTCTGTCCTTAACAAGTTTGACGCTATTCTTGAAAGAATCACCAAGGATTATGGCCTGGCGGAGGAACATTGCAAATTAATAATTTTCAATCAACAAGACACAGTGCTGCTTTCTGCCATTCTTGATTTCACATATATGCTCTTGGACAACTCCACCAACAAGGCCGTATATGCTTCATCGCACAGACTCTTTGATTTGCTGAACTCTCCAACTGTCACAATTGCCATCAAGTCACTCAAGTGCCTCATTGTTGTTGGTAGGAGATATGCACATGGAAAGCGCACTAAACTATTTGTCCTTGAGAAGAAGATTTCGAAGAGAGTTTTGCTTTATTGTCATTTCTTACCAGCATCCACCATCACTGCCAACACTGGAACCAACGAGAACCTTTCGTTGATTGATTTTATTAAGGAAACCCCACAGATTCCAACTAAATGGAAGCGCCTTGAGTACATTTTCTACCCCGACCACGCACCGACTTCTGCCCAATTACCAGTTTCACACTCTGCCCCTGTTGACAACTCTCCCTCTGAAAAGAAAGTGAGATCATTAAACACAACGCCATCGCCATCAAAGAAGAAGTCAAAAGTGCTCAAGAAGGAGAGAGTCAATCATGCTCAGCATTTCAAGATGCAAGAAGAGATAGTACGCAAAATGTCACTGCAACAGATATTCGATGAAGGTTGTGAGAAGATCCCATCCAAGTTCTGGTTGACATTTGGCCTTCACGCTACTATGATCAAGGCCTTCAATGCGAATTCCTATGAGAATATCAGTCTGAGACAAGACATTGTAATTTTGAAGTGTTTGGCTGCTGCTTTCTTGGTACTTGTCAATCCCACGTTTGATGTCAGCTCAACAGTTTTTGAGACAGATCCTACTCTTCTGAGCTCTCTTATTGATTTGATCAACTTACAGAACCCTGTTGCTCAGAATGTCAGGCTATCTGCGGCTACTTCTTTGGAGTGTATTGCACTGAAAAGGACCTTTTCTACCGAGATTGTAAGAGGGCTTGGAGGAAGTGTTTCACATGGACTTGTTTTCCAAAATCTTAGACTTCTCATCAAACAAATTAAAGCCAGAAAGCCAGATGAGGTCTCACAAGACTTCAATCTTGTATTTTTCAACTTGATCTCACATCTCACTAGTACAAAGTCATTGGCTGCTACTTTGGTTGCAGCCGGTTTGATTCAACAACTTTCAGAGTTTGTACATCTTCCAACTGATTACAAGACGACAACAGCAGCTGCCATTCATCTTCTTGAATCAGTAATCTCTACAAATCCGGATCATCTTGCAATTTATACCAGCAATGATGGATACCAAAAACTGATTTCAGGTGTTGGTGATGAGGTTGAATTCGCTCTAGCAAATCCTGGTTATGGAGGTGGCCCTCCAAAGTTCTCAATTGTTCACTACAGTATATCCTTCAAACAAGCAAACTTAATTCGCTCGCTGCTAAGATTTGTCCAACATCTCATCCAGCAAAGCGGTGAGCGCGCTAGAAACTTATTTGATTCTCCTCTTCTTCAATATGTCAATAAGATCCTTTTGAACAGTTCGGTATTTGGATATACTCTCTTGACATTGTCACTTAACATTGTCAGCTTCATCATACATAATGAACCAACTTCATACCCAATACTGAAAGAGGCTGGAACTGTCGATATTATCGTTGAGAACTTCGAATCATTCTTTGGAAAATCCGCAGATCTCTTGTTGAGTCTTCCAAATATTATTGGTGCAATCGCGTTAAATAGCGATGGGCTTCAGAAAGTGAAGGATAAGAAGCTTTTCCAGAAACTTTTCACCATTTTTGATCATGTTGAATATGCCAGAGTATTAGTTCAAGATGACTTTTCCGAGTTTATAGGAACAGCTATTGATGAATTGGCAAGACACTATCCTGACTTCAAGCCTATTATCGAGGATGAGATGATATCTTTAATTGAACGACTTCCAACTACAGGCGGTGGAATTCTTCCGGGACCTCAAATTTATCAGTCTCCAATGGGATCATTCTATCACAGCAAGGATGACGAAATAATTGATAACGAAGAGGGGAAATCAGAGCTCGAAACATGGGAGTCAATTGAACCAGCTTACGTTGTTGAAAATGCTGCAATTGTCTTAGGTAACAGCATTCAAAGCAGAGCATGGATCAATTTCATGACAAGAATTCCCTTCAAAAAATGGCTACCACTGATTTCTTTAAAGAACGCCCCATTTGATTACTTATACTCAAGTGCCTTGTATCCTATCAATGGTGCTCTGAAATTTTTTGATGATGAGAAGCGGGACTATGCGCCAAAGGAGATGGTTGATGAGATTTACAGACAAGTTGCTAATGTTCAAGATTATTTTGAGTCTGATGAAACAAGGTCAATATTCCAAGCCCTTGAAGGTAACCAAGAAAAGTCAAACGATCTTTTGAACCGTTTGATCTCTACCAACAATGTGCTTTTCACTTTTGTGGATGTCTATTGCAATCCGTCTTCTCTTTCCCCTACTCGTGTTGACCAGCTTGCTACATTGTTCAGTGATGAGCGTGGTGTGGAACTCATTAGACATCTTGGAAAGCTTTTAAAGCGTGTAACATACGAGGAACATGTTCTGCGTTCGACGATGCCAGAGTCAGTTGCTGAGGAGACTATGATGACCCAGTATGATGATGGATTCCCTCCACTTAGAATATATTGCCAAGAACGAAAGAAACATGAAACCGAGAAATACGACAAGACTTCTGCGAAGTTCAAGAACTCTTGTCAAGTTCGTTTGATAGGCCACCGTATGCATTCCTCGATTGCTGTTCTGTTCAACACTTTACTTATGCTTCCAACAACATCAAGACAAGACTTCGCCTTTGATAATGTTCGCGGTTTTGCGGTGCTGATCTCGAAGGAGATCACTGAGATTTTCAGTGAATTCTGCAATGATGCCTTCCTTGAATTACCAGATGTCTATTTGGTATTGATCTACACAATCCAATACTGTCTAACAGATTCAAACTCGGATAAGCTTCTCACAATTGCAGGAATAATGTTCCTGCAGTCCGGCGGTTTTCAGAAGCTTAAATCAGGATTGTTGAGATTTTGGAAGAAGATGACTGAATTGGACGTCATCAAGATCAAGGAGATCAAGGACCTATCGTATGTTAGAGAAACAGAAGAGAGCATCTACATTGCCAGCATTATGAACATATTGGTTTTGTTGAATAAGTGCACCTTGTTTGAATCCTTGGTTTCAGTTCCTCACAGCCCTCGTTTCTACGAAGGTGGTATTGATGGCTCATTGAACATCAATGCTAATAACTTGGGCGCTGCATTTATAGTTCAGACTAAACTACTTGGGTTTGGAGTTCTTGATCGTATTCTGGATGAAGAGGTGTTTGGGTCTTATGATGATGGTCACCCGAAGATTCCTGACGCAGTTATTCTTGAAGTGATAAAATTGGCAAAGCAAGTTTACTCAATCACTGGTGAAAAGAATGTCAATCAATCAGACGGTTCACTGTTCCAGATTGAATGGGATAAAGTAAGTATTCCTAGATCAAGAGTTCAGTATTTGATTGACCTGGGTATGTCGCAGCAAGATGCGTCTTCATTTTTGTCAAGCACTGGCGGCAGCCTTAGTGAACTTAGTGGCGAGAAGCCTTCTTTGTATGACTCTCAAAGTATGGATTGGGATACACTTTGTATCAGAGCCAAGGAAAATCCATATCAGGCCCGAGAACCAATTATTGTTGCCCCACAGTTTGAAAGTTACCACACACTTACACAGCTGGAGGATGTTCGTCAGATGAAAAGTGACTTTATCCTGGATCAGATTCTACTCATATGTCAACTCTATCCCCAGTTTGCAGCGGAGAGTATCTCAGAGTTTTTGCTTACTTCATTCATGACTCTGGGTAAAGGTAATGTTGGGACATTCGAGACGACTATTCTCCACACCATTCTTGACTTCATCTATTCCTTTGAGTTCAGCGGCAATGACTCACCAAGCTTGGCTGCAATGCTGAATCTTCTTACAGGATTGTTGTCTAATGATACCGTCTTCCTTGGATGTCACTCAATTCTTGAAAATTTCACTGAGTTCATTGTGGATGTGTTAAATCCAGAGTATGTAAACTGTGATTGGTTTGCAGCGTCATTGAGAGCTTGCGCTAGAGTGGTATTCTGTACCCGTCTTCCCGACGTTGAAAAGCTGACCATACCTTCAACTTCACCTCAGCTCTCAAATATTAAAACTGCCACATACTACAGAGTCGAACCTGAAATATTAGATCGCATGTTTGAGATCTTGGTGGCTGTACCTGAAGTCACTAACCCTCGAACTGTGCTTCCTCTGTGTCGAATCCTGTCTTCATTTGCATCTGATCCATCTTATTCTGTCAGAATTACCAAGTCTCATGTGATCCAGAACATGATCAAGGCAATCGCATATCCGAAGCTGGATGAGAATGAGAAACCTTATAATCTCCAGACTTCTTTTCTCTATTTGGTGAGAAAGTGCTCTGAAACAAAAGAAGTTGTTCGGAGCTACATATGCCGTGAAATTGAAAGACAGTATCAGTCTTCCTCGAAGAGAGGAGGTCAGCTAAAGACAAAGGACCTCTTGACGGTTCTGAAGGATGCGAGTGGCGCGGTAATCAGAGACCCAGAGATATTTGTGGACGAGTTCTCTAAGAAGGCAAGACTTCTCGAGTTTAATGACGCTGGTTTAAGAAGCCTTCTAACCAAATTGATCGAGGGACAGGAAGATGAAATCCAGGATGCTGCGAAATCTGCTGAAAGCACCACGGGCCCTTCTTCCCCATTGGAAGATCAAAGTGGTGTGGTGCACCTCTTGCTCACAGAACTTATTTCGACTTCTAAAGAAGATTGGGTCAGTGAACCTCCAGCTACAAAAGAAGAGCAGATTGAATTGGATAAGGAGAAAGAGAAGCATGAAATCCCGAAGCTCCCAAAGATTGATGTTAATAAGAACGACCATTGTTCGTACATGATCTTCCTTCTGAAAGTTATTACAGAGTTACTAGCGTCTTACAAGCAAAGTAAGCTTGAATTTCTGACTTTCTCTAAGAAGCAACTTTTCCAATCCAATACAGAAGATTCACCAAAGCCTCGTTCTACATCCTTGAACTTTTTCATTCACCAGTTGTTGTTGGATACAGTTACTGACTCTACTCCTACAGAGAATGAGAGAAGACGAGTAGTGTCAGACTTGGCTCAAGGTGCTATTGCCGCTTTTGTGGCCACTGTTGAAAGCAAGGACTTCAAAGTCGACCCAAAGAAGGTTGATCCGGATATGACATTTATCCGCAAGTTCACTACAGATGTGATTCATAAGGTGATAAAGGATTCGATTTCATCTCGAAGTAGTTTGAAGGTCATGTCAAGTAAGGTATCTGTCCTTTGCAAATTGTTGAGACGTCTTTTGAGTCTGAAAGAGGCAAAGTATCTTGATTCAGATCTGATCGAGTTTGATAAATACCATATGACCGTCACTATCATTGACGCGAACATTCACTCTTCTTTGACCTCTATCTTATCGGATATTGATCTGAACTTCTCTGGTCATAAGCCTCTTCTCGACAGCAGTCTAGATGTCTTGAATCTTCTCAGTGATGCGAAGGTCAATTTCCAGGATCTGTTCAAGTCATTGAACCCATCGAGTGGTGTTGATGAAGAGGAGGTTGAGGAAGATGAGAATGACTTCAAAGAAGAGACGCCTGACCTGTTCCAGAACTCCACTCTAGGAATGTATGATGTTGGTGAGATTGATCACGAGGAATATTTCAGTGGTGAAGATGTCAGTTATGATGAGGATGATGATGAAGATCTCAACGACTTTGATGTTATGGATGGTGAGCGACCAATGCAGATCGTCTTCAGCGAGGATGAGGATGAGGATGAAGACGAAGATGAGGAAGATGATGATGATGATGATGATGACGATGACGATGACATCGAAGAAGCTCACATTATTGACAGCGATGAAGGTGAAGTTGTTGATTCTGATAACTCTTCAGAAGATGGTGAGAGTGATTCAGACCAGGATATGGATGAATATTCTGGAGATAGTGATGACTACTCCCGTTACGACATTCTTCCGGAGCTTGAAGAGATCCATGATGATATTGAAGGGTCTGAAGGTGGATATATTGAGGGAGATGTCGATGAAGATGACCGAGACGGCAGTGAAGAAGGCGAATACTTTAGTGATGATGGTGAAGTTGAATATCTTTTGGACTCTGATCTTGATGAGACATTGGGTCAGTTCGCGGCGGATGAGCAAGCTCCTGCTTCTAACAGAGGCAGTGTGTCAAGACGTCTTTCTGGTGTTGTTAGTATGGAGCTGGACCCAGAACTCAATGCTGAACTTGATCGTTTACGTGAATCGCGCAATACCAATGGAAGATGGAGAATTATTCCTACTCTTGGAGGTGTTCCTGTTGATATTGAGGATGTGGACAATAATGATGATGATGATGATGACGATGATATATTTGAAACTGATGACGATACTGACGATGAAATGGATGACAATGCCATTATTTCTTTCCATAACGACTTGCACTCGAATGGTGCTCAACGCGGTGGTCATCGTGCGAGGGCTTCGGGTAATTCTTATCTTCCTACAAGAACATCCATGCATGATTTGTTCTCTAGATCACGTACCAATCCAGCGGATGGCTTAAGAGGCACACCATTGGAGAGTTATTACAATTACTTTGTTGACTTGATGGAGAGAAGAGGACACAGACAACCTCATGGATTCCTTCTGCCTCATGGAATGCGCCGCCAGCCTCAAGAGCTCAAGATTATGTCAACACGTGAGCGATACAAATCATTTGTTACCTTCTTCTTCCCGAAATCTGAACCATTCAGAATTGTTAAT
Source organism: Petasospora japonica (assembly GCA_030557175.1). Lineage (NCBI taxonomy): Eukaryota > Fungi > Ascomycota > Saccharomycetes > Phaffomycetales > Wickerhamomycetaceae > Petasospora > Petasospora japonica. The sequence goes on from JAKTVL010000041.1 coordinate 40,379, forward strand.
GCCATTGTGAACAGACTATATGATCCTTGCTATAAGGAGTGGAAGGCTAAGCAACAAGAAGAGCATGCCCGTCGTTTGGAAAAGGAGCAAGAGGAACACAAACGCAAAGCCGAGGAGAGGGAACGCAGAGAGGAGAGACTTCGTCTAGAGAGAGAAATGGCGGCTGAAGCTGAAGAACTTAGAGACGAGACTACCAGTGAGCCTATCTGGGTCATGATTGGTGACAGACAAGTTGATATCAGTGGTACCGACATTGATCCTGAGTTCTTTGAAGCTCTCCCAGATTATATGAGAGAAGAAGTATTCACTCAACATATCAGGGAGCGCCGTGCCCAAGCTTCTGAGAATGGTCAAAACACAAGAGAGATTGACCAAGATTTCCTTGAAGCTTTACCAGAAAATATTAGAGATGAGATCATCGCTCACGAAATTACCACAGAGCGTGCCAGAGACAATCCGAATGTTGGTTTAAATGGAGCAGAGGAGCAAGTTGCTGGTGATCAAACCGAGGTTAATGAGAAAAAGGAGGAAAAGAAACAGAAAGTTTTCTTTACTCCATTACTTGATAGACAAGGCGTTGCTTCACTTATGAGATTTGTCTTCAGTCCCCGTCCATTTTCGGCAAGAAGCGACATGTATACAATCTTCGGAAGATTGTGTATAAACAAACATACGAGAGCTGAAGTTCTGGGTTTGTTATTGGCTATTGTTCAAGATGGTATCAGCAGTCAAGAAGCATTAGAGAGAGTATTCCACCAAGTTTCTTTAAGATCGAAATCAGCTCCTGCCAATGCCGGCTCCAAACTGACCGGGACTCCAAGAACGCCAACAACTCCAGTACAGCCTAGATTTGGAAGTTCAGAAGATCATTTCCCATTGAATGCCTCACCATTTGTTGTTGCTTCTCAGGTTCTTGAAGCTTTACAATATTTGCTTGAATCTGACCCGCAATTGAGATACTACTTCTTGAGTGAACATGAAGTCATCTCTTTAGTGAAGAAGACTCCATCTGCTAAGAAGCCTCATTTAACCAAGCATTCGAAATATCCCTTGAATATCCTTCTGGGACTATTGGAATATCCTATTGTCAAGGAGAAATCTGTTTTGATGGATTTACTCTCAAGAATCATTCAAATTACGACACGCCCATTAACCGCAATGAAGAAGGCGCAAGAATCATCAGAGAAGAAGATTGAACTACCAAATATAATTGGCGGAAGTCTGAAGAACGTGGTTACAATACTGATTTCTAATGACTGTTCAAGTCGTACATTCCAACAAACTCTTAGCGCAATGCAAAATCTTTTGGTTGTTAAAGCGCATAATGTTTTCTCAAACGAGCTTTCGAGACATGCAACTAAACTTAGCGGTTTACTTGTTAAAAATTTGCAAACAATGACTGAATTGCTAAGTAAGAATGGCGAAGAAGCTCATGATTTTGATGCTGATATCATGATGAAGTTCACCTCATCGAGTTCTGATCAGTCTAAGTTGCTTAGAGTCTTGACAGCATTGGATTATCTTTTCGGAAGTAAACAAGAGGAAGATCAGGAGGCTTTCAGTATTGAGAACAAAGAGTTGAAGAAGTTATACAACAATTTGAGCCTTGGTTCCTTATGGGGATCTCTCAGTGATTGTCTTGATATGTTCGAATCGAATAAGAACATCACGCATATTGCAACCACGCTGTTGCCACTAATTGAGGCACTTATGGTTGTTTGCAAGCATAGCAAGGTCAAGGAAGTCCAGGCTAAAGATGCGTTGAAATATGAGAGTTCGAAATGCGATTTTACAAATGAAAGGATTGAGAATCTGTTCTTTTCATTCACTAATAAGCATAAGAAGATATTGAATCAAATGGTGAGGTCAAATGCCAAACTGATGAGCGGTCCGTTTGCCATGCTTGTTAGAAATCCAAAGATTTTGGAATTTGATAACAAAAAGAATTATTTTGATAGGAAGCTCCATGTGGACGAGACTGAAAAGACCACGTTGGCCGTTTCAGTTCGCCGTGACCAAGTGTTCTTGGATTCTTATCGTTCCTTATTCTTTAAACCAAAAGATGAGTTCCGTAACTCAAAGTTGGATATTTCATTTAAGGGAGAGGCCGGTGTTGATGCTGGTGGTGTTACAAGAGAATGGTATCAAGTTCTTTCGAGGCAAATGTTCAATCCAGATTATGCCCTTTTCCTGCCTGTTGCATCTGACAAGACCACCTTCCATCCGAATAGAACCTCATGGGTCAATCCTGAGCATTTATCCTTTTTTAAGTTCATTGGCCGCATTATTGGTAAAGCAATTTATGATGGGTGCTTTTTGGATTGCCACTTCTCAAGAGATGTTTACAAGAGCATATTGGGTCGTCCGGTTTCTTTGAAGGACTTGGAAACAATAGATTTGGAGTATTATAAGTCTTTAATGTGGATGCTTGAGAATGACATCACTGACATCATTATTGAAACCTTTTCTGTCGAGACTGAGGATTATGGTGAGGTGAAGACGATTGATTTGGTGCCTGGCGGAAGGGACATCTCCGTCACAGAGGAGAATAAACAGGAATATGTCCGTCTTGTTGTTGAATATCGATTGCAGAAGAGTGTCGAGGAGCAGGTGAGCAACTTCCTCCAAGGTTTCCACGAGGTTATTCCTAAGGAGTTGATTGCTATCTTTGACGAACAGGAGCTGGAGCTCTTAATATCTGGATTACCGGACATTGATGTTGATGACTGGAAGAACAACACAACGTATGTGAACTACAACTCAAACTCGAAGGAGATTGGCTATTTCTGGAGAGCTGTGAGATCATTTGACACAGAGGAACGTGCAAAATTGCTACAGTTTGCCACCGGAACTAGTAAGGTTCCATTGAATGGGTTCAAAGAATTGGAAGGAGCATCAGGCTCCACAAAGTTCAGTATTCATAAAGACTTTGGTGCTACGGATCGTTTACCTTCTTCGCACACTTGTTTCAACCAAATTGATTTACCAGCTTATGACTCTTATGAAACCTTGAGAAGGGCTTTGCTGTTGGCTATCACGGAGGGTCATGAAGGATTTGGGCTTGCTTGATCTTTGAATATGCAGTTTGTGCTGCCGTTCGAGATTGTTTGTATATTAGTTTCCTTTTCTGAATAGGATTATTTTGATAACTATCAAACGTAGACAATCATACATGCAATGACGCAATCTTAGAGGTATAACTACATCACAATAAATAACCAGACTATAGCATAAGCCTCAGTTACAAGAATAAGGAGTTAAATAAACGCACATGTTGTATCAATTTGTCATATAAGATTCGTGTAAGTACACTCATACCAGTTCATAATAAGCACGGGTCGTAATAACGGCCCGACACCCTTGCATACATATATACAGAGTGGTTTATTTTTTCTCTTCATTCTCCTTCAAGAAGTCGTTCAACAACTTCTCGACGTCAATGTCCTCAGCCTTATCGGCCAATGGATCTACCGCAGCTGGAGCGTCAGCCTTTGGGCCATCAGATTGCGCTGGGGAGCCCCTGGAGGAGATGTAGCCAACACCACCGGCGGTGAGCAAAGTGGCAATGGAGATCTTCACAGATTTGTCAGTCAGTATTCGGTCACAGACAAGTGTATTGTATCGTAGAAGCCAGAGTTGGCCTGAGTGCAGCGCAGCGCAATGTGTGGGCCCGGTCCAGCATCCCCGCGGAACGCACAAAACACCCCGTCAACTCAATCTATTCCGTTACAAAGACGAGACGGATCCCCATAAGAGGGTAGTGTTGGTAGATACATACGTAGTGAGCAGGCACATTGACGCCAAAGATTTTGTAAGCAGAACCCATGGTCACGGACAATTGGCACCCTCAACACGCGTATACCTATGGGGGGACACACCCAAAAGGCGACGTGCTATTTAATTTTGTTGGTCGTCAAAGCGAAACGAACAATTTCGCGAAAGCGTTCTTTCAAAACAGTCTAATTAGGTAATATTCCTAATAGAGAATCATGGCTCCGGAAAATTCGAGAAAAAGAGGCGCGCTAGGAAAAGAATATAAAATGGAGGCCGTTTTCTGCCCCACAATAGCTTGATGATCAGAGGTCCCTCGATTAAGCAGCCAAGACCAGCAGAAAAGAAGAAGAAAAACTAAGCAGAAATGTCCTCTTTGTTGAAGTCCGCCTCCTCGATTGTGCCACTTTTGGACCGTGTGCTTGTGCAGAGAGTCAAGGCCGAGGCTAAGACCGCATCCGGCATCCTGCTCCCAGAGAAGAACGTTGAAAAGCTTAACCAGGCCAATGTTTTGGCTATTGGTCCAGGTTTCGTTGATCAGAACGGCAACAAGATCACGCCAAATGTTGCTGTTGGTGACAAGGTGCTTATCCCTGCGTTTGGCGGCTCCACCATCAAGATTGGCGATGACGAGGTTATCCTTTTCAGAGACTCTGAGATTTTGGCCAAGATCCAGGAATGAGCTCTCCGTATTTGACAGTGTCTTGTAAATATTGATGAAATTATGTCATTCATTTAGTTTCTACAGTTTTGTAGTGCTCACTAGAAATTAGATCAACTTGCTAAATAGTTTAGGGCTTCTCTGTAGTAGCTCTCCACGCCGAATTGGGATAAGTACTGCACGGCACCCTCATCGTTCACTGCTCTGAAGACGCCAAATATCTTGAAGTGCATTTCTCTGAGCTGCCCCTCCCACATCAAGTGGCATTTGTTTCCCCTGAGATCAAGCAACTCTCCATCAACCTCAGTGCTTTGCTCCCAGTTGATTCTATTCATGAGCAGCTTCTTGTAAAACCTGATGCTCTTTTCACTCCCTTCGACAACAATGAGTGCCAAAGAACTCCCGTATGTGATTGTCCCCACAAGTCCTAACTGCTTGGCATTAATTTCTAGCTTGAATTTGTGAGAGGGATTCTGCAGCTTGTTGATCATAAAGATAGCCGAATGGTACCCTTTCTGCAGATCCTTCTCTTTCTTGGACTCAATCTTTTCATGCCTCTGGTCTTTGGTAAGTTTTCTCTCTTCATTGGTCTGGATGTGCTGCCTTTGCCTCTCTTCAACCTCTCGCCTCACTCTTTGCTCCACAGCTGTTGGATCCTTGATGGCTTCGCTTGTAAGTACACTCATCAAATTAGATAGCTTTACTTTTGGCGGAGGAGGAGGCTCCAACCCTAATTTGATCTTATCCTGTAATTCTTTATATCGCTCCTCTCTCTCCATTCTTCTCTTTCTCTTCAGCTCCTTGGATGTCAAATGCGGTGCTTTAACAGACGGTTGATGTCTTTCCCAAGGTGCTGGAATTGGGATAGGATGCTGTAAATATATAGATATGTTTTGCAACTGCAGCTGGTTATCATGAACGAATGGCTGATCCCACCATTCGACTGATGGGGATTTCTCCACTTTAAAAAACTGCTCCCCCAGAGACTCGTTAGGTAGCAAGCCAGCAAGTTTCTGTTGCTCATTCAATCTCTGCTTCAGTTCCTCTACTTTCTGCTTCTTTCTCAGCTCTTCACCTTCCTTAATATACTTGCCCTGTTCAATGAATTGGAGATGTCGTTTTGGCCTTGTTGATTCTATGGACTCCAAGTACGGGTTTATCGAGAATCCTCTGTTGCTGACCTTCTGAAGACGCGGGTTAATAGTCGGAATTTCACCCTTGCCAGTAAGAAATGGATGAAGCTCGACATTTAATCCCTTCCCCTTTGGCTCTTTATCAGGGGCTAATGGAGTATTTCTTTGAGTTTGTGCTTTCAGCTCTGATATTCTTTGCTTGGCCTGTTGGATCTTGGCCAACCTCTCTGCGTCTTTGTCCATCCTTCAGTGTCTTATTGATCGATAGCCAGAAGAATAAAGCAGTCGGGATATCCTAGGAGTAGATTGACGAATAAATTGACGAATGAATCGGCAAATGTTGGTGTTTGTTAAGTCTGCCTACTTCCTCAAATCGATTGCAACAACCAAACATCAATTAAGAAAAAAAAAAATCAAAACGCAATGATCATCACAGCAAAATGGAAATTTACCCACCCCAGAGCTCACAATCACATACCTAGCTGAGAGCATACACTAAAATGAAATATGTTATCGAGCATATGGAGCAGGGCTTCACTGAATGGGTCATCTTAGAATACAGCACCATTATCAGCGAAGTTGGCAGAGAGAATCTTATCATTACTTCATTACCAGAGGGTACCACAGAGAAAGATATTCCAGAGCCACTGATCAAGGCAGGCTTACAGTGGACGACGAGGGAGGTCACAAATATTGGTACTCAAGATTTGCCTGTTGTGAAGGAGAGGGTCTGCCTTCTGGATCCATCAGCCGAGGATGATTTGACCCCAGAAGATGCGAGCAATTTCGATTACTTTGTCTTCGGGGGCATCTTAGGAGATCACCCACCAAGAGACAGAACGGGAGAATTGAGAAGAAAGTATGGGTTTTCGGGAAGAAGGTTGGGAAATAAACAAATGACTACTGACACGGCTGTGCGTACGACACAATTGATCATTAAAGGAAAGCCGTTCGAGCATATCAAGTTTATCGACTACCCAGAGTTCAGATTTAATAAGAACGAGGCTACTGAGATGCCCTTCAGGTACGTTTTGGATTCCCAAAATAAGCCTATTTTGCCTGAGGGAATGCTGGATTTGATCAAAAGAGATTCCGAACAATCTTTGGATGATCTCCTTTGATTTACATTAAGGGTTAGACTAGAGCATGAATATATGTACATTACTCTAAATGACCTTGACAACCTTCTTGGTATCGACAGGATCATGTTTGGCTAACGTCTCCTTCAAGATGAATGCAGCGATGTTCTCGTCTTCAAAGTAACTGACATGCGCAGTAACACCACTTACAATGGAGAGCTCCAGGTATCCCTGCTGCAGTTCATAGTCCACTCGCCCGCTGTAATTTAGCTGTGTCATATACTGCAAATCTTCTGGTGCAACGTCCACAATTTCTGTCTTATTTTGTGTCTTATTCTGTAAGGCTTCGTCTATGCTCAAAAGCGATGAAGCTTTCACAGCACCAGAAACGTAACCAGTCATCTTCTTGGTCAGCGTATCCCCAACGTTAGCCAAATACGACAGCTGCTTGTTAAAATCTTCCACTAACAATGGCACACTTTCAGGCTGATATTGAGCAAATGCTGGAATGACCAATGGTTCGACTCTGTAGCTAATTGGGTCACAGGGATGGAAGATGTTGTAGTAGTTTTTCACTGCCAAAGTTTTGCAAGTTTCTGTTGTCATACCCAGGCTCCTTGGCCCAATATTACAAGCCTTCAGAACGTTGAATACACCGACTGGAGAGCCCATTGCAAAGTAATTCTCTATTGGGAAATGGAAATGCAATGGGTCCTTGGATTCGGGATCGAACTCCATTGGTTGCGACGAAAGTATGTCCAGGGCAATGGCAGAACCCAATGAATGCCCAATCAACGACACTTTGCCGTCGAAGTCAGGGTTCCTGATCTTAAATAGATGAAATTGTCTATTAGCATCAGCAACAACTTCTGTCAATATCTGATTAAGGTATTTTGGCTCGTAATACAGAAGAATATCAAATAATACTGATCCTAACAAGTTTCTCAGAGGTTTAAATTCATTCACAGTGACTTCAGCTAATGATGGCATCCGTTTGTTAGCCTTGAAATCTGCATCGAAATCCACTTTATGTCTCCATGTAATAGGCAACACCTGGATATGGCAGTTATCTCCGTTCTGATCTTTCATGTATCCTTGAAATATCTTGTTCTTGCTGTAAACTTTCTTTAAGTTTTTTCTCATGACATTAACTGTGTGTGTGAAGTTAACATTCTGGAACTTGGTACCCAACATTTGTCCAATCCCGTGAATACAAAAGATTAGATGATCAACTTTTCTGTCCCCCCCTTTGAGAGCTTGAGTCTTGGACTGATAGTCCTGTTCAATCTCCATCTTCATGGCTTGTTTAGTGTTAGATTCCTGTTCCTCATTCGATATACTCTTTGTCTGTTCGCCAAATAGTTCATTTAATTCCAGCGTGAACATTTCATTCAGATCGGTAAACTTGGAACTCTGAGACTCTTCATTCACCAACAGCTCAGGATCTTGGAAACCTCTTGTAACCAGCTGTGCACCAATAGAGGGTAAGTTCTTCACAGCTTTTAAGTATCCAACTTGAAACTTCCCTCCATACCCCTTGTCTAAAACATATGCCGTCTTCTCGTCTCCATAAACAACCTTCTGTTCACCTTTAATAACATAAACGTCATTATCTGACACCCCTAGTGCTTTCGACAAGGGATTAGAGTTTTCCAAAGGGGGAAGATATGGTTTCATTCTGGTGTATCCCTTCTCCAATTCGTTAGCCATGGACTCTTCCAAAGGCTGCCCATCACTGAACCATGAACCTCTACGAACTTCGTACACCGCACCCTCCCAATAAACAGGCTTCATGCTTCGCTCATCCAGGTCAACATCAAATAGAAAATCCTCATTGACACTCATCTGCGAGCAATATTCCACACCATCTGCGCATTTTTGATATTCCACCTCTAATCTCTCGGAATCGAAGATGCTGAATGGTGTGAACTTCTTCGGATCACCGGTCTTGGTATAGTTGTAATAACTGGGCATTGACTTTGGGTTATCAGTGGCATAAAACCATCTTACGTTTAAATCTGGAGCAGATGGGTCGACTGGTGCAGACACTAAGGGTCCTTTTTTCGGATCTGAAGATACAAATCGCTTGGAGGTTATTAGTGACAACGGTAACGTTGAGGGCTGAGGGATCAATGAGAGCGAGCGTTGTCTGAGCGTTAGTTGTGTATATATCCCAGTCATTTTCGGTATTGTTGACAATTTCCTCATTGCCTAAGTATCTCCTAAAGCTGAATTGATTGATAAGGTTTCCTTAGGGTTCTGTCTTATTTTCTGTTGTGCGGTTGACACATGTTGATCTCGGGCTAGGTACTCAATGTCATCTATCGGGTTTGATTATGTAAGAGCTTACAGAAGAATCAGTCGGCCTTTGGAGCCACAGTTTCTGTTCTCCAATTCTCTCCTTAGCTTCAAAAGTGTCTTCCTTTCAGTCCCAATAAGTTAGCCAATCAATCAGCTAATCAGGCCAGCAGAGGAAAAGATGTCTCCAAAGGAAAAGGCACAGAAGTTCATCACAGACAACAGATTTTTCATGATCTCCAAGTCGTGGTGCCCAGATTGCCATTATGCCGAAGCAATTTGGAAGAAGTACGGGGTGTCTTCCAAGGTTGCCATTTTGGAACTTGATAAGATTGACCCAAAGGAAGCCGAGCAATTAGAAAAGGCATTTACTGAGATCTCAGGGAGAAAATGGGTGCCAACCATTTGGTTTAATGGCGAGAGATTTGGCACTGAACAGGACCTGAAGAGATTGGAAAGCTTGGATCAGACAGAGGAAGAGTTCAAAAAGGCCGGCTTGTTTTGAGTCTACAGATAATATGTTAATTTAATGATTAATAAATAATCGGTCATAAGCATTACATTCATCATAGTCATATCTATGAACACGGAAACACTCATAAACACTGTCTCTCTTTCATACGGTCATAAATACATCATCTTTAACAGAGTATTAATGTGAACTCTCACGAGATGAACGACTTCTTGTTCTCAGTGGCTCTGAGACTGTGGGTACTCTTCTTCTCTGTGACGGAGTTAATGACTTGTTATCAGTCATATAAACCTGTGCAAACTGGCCTTGGAAAGTTGGAGCCAAATGTGATGGCTCATCATCAATTGTGAGACCTTGTGGTATGATGGAAGATGTGTCTCCGGGTGACAATTCTTTGAAAGTCTCTACTTTATCATCAAATTTGACACCGGTTATTCCTCCACGAGATTTACGTCTTCCATGTGACTTCTTGAAAGAAGTCACTTTCTTCTCCTTCTCTTCCTCAGCGGAATCATTGTTTTCTTCATCCTCTTCGATTTCTTCTCTTGCAGTCACATCCTCTACCAATTCTTTAAATCCTGACTTAGTTACTCTCTCTTCGAATAACTTCTCCAAATGTGAAGTCTTCTGGGAATCATTTTTCATACTCAACCTCCTTTTCTTCTTTGCAGGGTCCTCGATACAAACGCCGGGACACAAGCTTTTATCAGCATCCATCCCTAGCTCTTTCAATTTTCTTACTGACGATATTCCAATCTCATCCTGCTCAGCCTCAGGCATTACACTTCCACACTTCAATGCAGCGTCCTCCTGCGACTTATATTCGATGGAATGAGCCAGTCTTGCATGATTCAAAAAACCCTGGGCTGACCCAAAATCTGTTCTCCCACATTTAGGGCAATCAATGCGAACAATAACACCATCTGATCGTTTGTGAACACAAATCTTGTTGCCGTTAGCATCCACCACAGGGCGCAGCCCTCCATATGACGTTCTGTGTACTGGTGCCTCGTGATTTGTGGAGCTCTTTCTCAAATTGTAATGCTGATTTGCCTGTGTTGAATCTTCTATTGGAACACTCGATGTCATCATGCAGCTCGACTTGGCTAGTTCTGCAGCCTTCTTTAAGCTAATCAGTGTTTGAATGAAGCTTGCATATTGCGGATCGTCGTGCAAGTTCTCCATTAACGACAGCTGGGCTTGAACTTTTTCGATCTCATTCTTCACTAGGTTGAACTCCCGGTGCTTCAACAGAATCTCAACATCAACTTCGTTGCACAGATTTTGTTTTATCTCCCTTTCCAGAGGTGTCTCTTGTTCGTGTAATGGTGAGAACCCGTCTGAATTCGGGGACTTCGGCGTAGCAATTTGTAGGTATGCAGAGGAATTCCCACGCGTATCATCGACATCATCATCAAATCTAGGATGGGTCATTGTTAATTGTCTTCCAGACTCCTGAAAATAGCCAACAGGCGTGCCGGAAGGACCCAAGAAGAAAACAGAAGTAGGGCGAAAGCGATAGGTTTGACGCGTTTTCGCCACCTTCTGGGGTCTGCCTTTTTGTACGGGTCAATTGCGGGCTAACATTTTGGATGCACCGGGCTTTCAATTTCTCTTTTGCTTGTCTTCTCTTTATGTTCTACGCTCGTCGTTGCTTATTGGCTCCCCTTGGAAGATGTCCCGAATTCCATCCTCCTTCGATGAGGAGAACCAGCACAGGTATGTCTTGCTCTGCATATTTGGCCTTATGGGCCTTGTTTATGTCCAAGAGGACAAGACCTGCCTCCAACGCAGTAAGTGACTAACAAACACAACCTTAATAAAGACAGCTTGATTTTATTGATAAATGTATCAAGAATTGCAAAGAACAGCCTCTTGTACCATTAGGAACACTGGCTACAACAGTTGCCGTTATCTTGGCTGCAAGATCGCTCCGCGTTGGAAATAGGCCTGGAGCCCAGAAATGGTTCCGTTATCGTGTTGGATTCCAAGGCTTCACCATTGCCGCCTTGGTAATTGGTGGTATGGTCTACGGCAGGGAGACATCCGCTGAGAGAAAGAGTAGAGAAGAAGAATTGATGGAAAAGGCCAAGCTAAGAGAAAAACTTTGGATCGAGGAGTTGGAAAAGAGAGATTTCGAGGCTAAGCAGAGAAAGAAGAGGGCAGAGGTGGCAAGACAGAAGCATCTGGAAGCCCAAGAGCTGGAAAAGAAAGAGAGTGGAATTGTTCAACAGGCCAAAGAATCACAAGAGAAAAACAGTAGCAGCTGATCGGGTAGGAGTTTTATGATTATAAGAAATATTGCTTGTACAGATTAATTTAAATGACCATTTTATGAAATTTTAAGAAATAGCGAAACCCATAGTTTCCATCAGGCAGTAATTGCACTATCAGCAATATGTTTTAGAACAGCTTACAATGAAGAACAGGCCAGGCCTCTTCTAAAGCAAACCCATTATTTGGAGGAAGATGACCCAGGGTTTTTAGGGCGCACGACTCCCTTATTTGCTTACAATTCCAAATTATGCGCAGTTGATCTGAGATCAAGTCAATGACAATCATCCAGTAAAACAATTGACAGTTTCAGAGTAATTATATCGTCTTTATAATGTCATTCTGATTTATTCTGGGTCATTTTGGTGCACAAGGCCTTAGAATATGTATGATCTCTATTCTAACGCTTTCACTTATATACGCAAGGGGAAAAAATCAAACGATCTTTTACAGCCCATATGAGTTTCAAAGTACTCCTAAATCCTTAAAATTTCTCTACTGCTGTCTTAAAACTTACTAAGCAACGTACACTGGGCCAGCCCCCTCCAACAAAGCATGGCGCGTCATCTTCAAGACTCCACCCGTTCAAAAAGTTTGTCATCATGAGGTTAGGCGATAAAATAGTATCTTGAAAACTTATCATTAATATATTTTCCCACTGTTTCATTCAATGTTAATGGACTTCTTTCAAATTAACAAAGGGTGGATTCTAATGTGAAAAGAGTGGAGAAGAAACAAAGAAAGGCAGAGCGGCGCTCACCCAACTGCTCATGAGCCCTGGCCGCCAGTATGACAATCTCATAACAAACATCCCTTTTAACGAAACCCTTAAACGTTCAAGATAAACAGCCTTCAGCGTTCTACAACTTTTTTCGAAAAAACACAGAAAGATGCTTGTTCTTGCAATTGGGGATCTTCACATCCCACAGAGAGAGATTGTACGTTCAGCCCTCCCATTTTGAGGCGTCTAAACACCTACTAACATCCATTACAGGATCTACCAGCCAAAGTAAGCATTGCCATCAACCTCATTGGTTTTTCAACTATATGACTAATAACCTATAAATGTAGTTCAAGAAGCTTTTGGTTCCTGGAAAGATCTCGCAAGTCTTGTGCCTTGGAAATGCCACACAATCTCCTTCCACTTTGGAGTTCTTGAGGAGCTTATCCCCCGACTTCCAAATGGTTCGTGGGGAATTTGATGACAACACCACAATCCCGCTTTCAATCACTGTAACACATGGCCAGCTCCGTATATGTTTTACTAATGGCCATACCATTGTTCCAAGAGGTGATCCACTTAGTTTACTGACCATGGCTAGAGAAAAAAATGTTGATGTTTTAATATGGGGTGGTACACATAAAGTTGAGGCCTACACACTAGAAGGAAAGTTCTTTGTCAATCCTGGAAGTGCTACCGGTGCATTTTATACAGATTGGCCAGAAGTTGAAGATGATTATGAGGAAAAGAAAGACGATGAAGAATCAGAAGAGATTGGTAATAAGAAAGTGGTTGAGAGTTCGGCTGAAGACGCAGCTACTAAGGACAACGGTACAGGTAAAAATGATGAAGATGATGACGAAGAGGATGATGTTGAGACTGCGATTCCGTCCTTTACATTGCTTGACATTCAAGGATCGGTTGTCACACTATATATCTACACATACATCAACGGCGACGTGAAGGTGGACAAGGTGAGCTACCGAAAGGACCAGTGACACCAAACTTTGGATAATTGGCCTATCACGCAATCAACACACCTTTATTGAGAATCGTATGTAAGTAGAAACCCTCAAAGTTCTAGGGCTCTTGTCAAACACCGTCAAACACCAGAAAATGACTACTATTAATAAACCCTAGCCTGAAGCACCCGGGAATCGGTATGCGCACGCTCTGTCAAAGGAAAGGTTCAAAAGCTTTCAGTGAAAAACTTTTCTTCCTTTTCTGTCTCAACACTTGAAAACTTCAAGCGACAACGCAAAGAGTAAGTACTATGCAATAACGTTTCTTTTCTTGAGGCTGAAATGGGAAGAATAATTGGTGTTTTACAATGATGACCTGAGTGCATTTGGCTCGAGACTTTTTGTCGATGTGGAAAAAACCACGCTACCTTACTTTAACTTCTGAAACACACCATTTTGAATGCTCATTTTTTTGCTTCCAAAGGAAAGAGATGGAGTGCAATACAACTAGTGGGATATGGGCTAACAATGCATCTCTAGTTTCTATCTTGTGGGCCTTTAGCAATTCCCATTGTGATCTTTTTTTTTCAATCAAACGTTTATCTCTTCAAGTCTTTTGAACATTGTAGAAACTACACCATGTGTTCGACATCGATTTGGTACCTTCTCATCATAAATTATTATTCTTCCAAGTTTTCTAAAAGGTCTTTCTCCAAATCATCCTCCACCTCGGCCTTTTGGAACTTAGACGGCAAAAGTTCATCCAATTTGAGGACCTTCTTCATAGAGTATGCATCCTCGCCATCGGCGTAGTAGCTCTTTTCAATGCTAAGCACTTCGAATTGTAATGTGTCTCTATACAAATGCAAAGCAGCTCTATTACTCTTTCTAACGTGCAAGCTAACATATTCACCACAAAAAGTTTCCGTAAGGGCGTAAAGAGCCTGTCTCATGAGCTTTTCGGCAATTCCTTGTCTTCTGTATGTTCTCATCACCGATAATGAAGTGATATGGCCATGAGGGGTCTTATCCTCTGCATCTGGGTCATCTTCCAACTTTGCAAGAACGTAACCAACTACCTTCTCTCCCGGTGCAACGTATGCTGGATCTCCTTTTGTATCCTTCGTTGTGGACTTTTCCTCTTCGGTAGTTGTTTCGTCCACTGTTGTCGCCACAAACGAGGCTTCCGGCCACGACAATATGTGGTACATGTAGTACTTCAACTGGTAATTCTCAGGGAGGTTTTGAAGATTGGCATTTTGCATAGCTTGCACATCAGCAATAGTGGCCTTTCTGATTGTGATGGCCATCTTGCGAATGTCTGTTTCTAACGAAAGTATCCAGGAAGATGCAAAAGGAAATGAGAAGTCGGAGCAATGACAATGGCAGTACAGCCTATATATATCTCAATATTGTACTGGAAGGGGCTAATTGAATGTCTGATGACCTGGCTCGGGGAACAACGAAGCCTGGGACAACCTTTTGAAGTAGTGGCTTGTCGACGACGATGAAAATCGCTGGGTCCCAATTGTGCGCGCGACTCGTTACTTGTTTACGTAATCGGTGCAGTTGGTATTCAATTACACACGAGAAGTTTAACAGTCATATACTTCTATTCATTATTTGCCGAATCTGATAGACTCTCTTTCCACAACGGCATTGTCAAACTTGATGAGGAACACCGTTTTCAATGGAAAATTATCCTCAGCAACGGTATGTGCGCCAACCTGAGCTTGAAAGTAGGCAGAGTCCAATATACCTTCAATAATTCCAGCTGTGAAGGCACCGACATTGAGATTCCCAAATTCCTTGGGCACTGAAATGAATTGCGACATCAGGGGCTGGTTGTCAAATATCATGTCTGCTCCGGTTAGTATACTGCATAGAAGCTCAAACAAATAAAAGACATAGACGGGATACTCACATTCCTCCTCTGAATCAGCACTCTTCTGAAGCTCGTCTGCAGGCTTGCCAAATAAAGTCTTCCACACTTGCACTTGAATGAACTGTAGCACTTCGACGACCTTTGTCTCCCTCTTTGCGTTCTTCCCATCTCTAAATGTGATAAGTTCCAAGAATTTAGTTCCAACTCCATAACCAAGAGCATTCAGCTTAGCTTCCAATTCCTGGATACCTTTTGATTGAGAATGTACATACTGAATAATACCTGCAAAGAGGAATGACAGACTGGCGACGTTGACCTCGGGAGTCCGACGTGACAATGATTGATCATAGATGGTCTTACCCTTAGAAACGACTTGACTTTGGTACGACGACGGTAGTTGGATAGGGCCCAAGGAAGGATTGTAGCCTGGTTTTATCGACGTAGTCTTAGCTGTTGATGGATGAATTATCTCGTTTGACATGATTATTGTACTTTCTGTAAATTGAGTAAGGCGCTGGTAGTTGTGTTGAGTGTTGACTTTGCACTTTGTTGTAACATCTTTTTCGTTCTTCCCGCGCAGTCTTCCCCCATCTCTCTATCTTGACCCCACGTCTCAGCAGCAGGGCGGTAACATGTTGTACACTCGCAAGAAACATTTCACGGTTTACAGAGACTTCTTTGAAGGTAGAGATCACTGCTAATTTTTTCTTTTCTTGACTGGATGACACGTCATCCAGTAAAGGCTCTGCGTTTATTCACGCTAACCGCCCATCAGATGAGCCCTTCAGTGACATTGTGCTCCAGGACAAAAAGCCGCAGATAGATGAAGGCACTCAGCTTGATGATACAGACAGTGAATATGTAGATGCTGAACCCATGGCGATGTTCTCTATGAACAATGTCCAGGCCATGGTGCAGCACATGTCCCCAAAGAAGAGCTGCACACCAAAACTCAGTTCCAAATTGCCATTTTTGAACTTCACCAAATCGTCCATACTTGCAACACCTTCTTCTCCACCAAAGGAATCCTTTCGTACAGCTTTCCAGACTCCTTCTTCTATACATCTCTCAGAGTTTGAACAGCCGCCGCAGGGAACATCGACACCGGCGCCGGGTACTTATCTTGACCGAGCAGGATCGCCGTTCAAAAGGCCACTAGATTATCCTGACCCTTTGTTCAGATTCATTTCTAATGATGAAAGCTTCGATACAGATGCGTCAATGCTGTCCAGTCAAGGATTAAGCAGCTTGAACAGGACCCCATCCAGTCCATTGTCTCATAAATCCAAAAGTGTGAATGACCTTAAGGAAGAAATCAGCAGCATTGTTGATAGGATGAAGACGAGTGTATTGATAACACATACTGACATGGATCCGGACATGACAATGAACACTTCAGAGGCAAATTTATCTGGAGATTTGTCCTTACCAGATGTCAGTGGTCTATCTATGATCCCATTCTCTGAAGTCACTACTTCCACTCCAAAGAGCATTATGAAAAGAAAAGATGACACATTAGAATCCAAAAAGGTTCCGAAAAGAGTTAGAATCAATGAAAACGTCAGTATCATAATGCCATTAACAGATGTCCATAAGAAGAGGCCACTTTCATCCCAAGCTCTGGAGCTTCATAACAGAAAGAGAACAAAGAGTCCTAGGCCCATTCGTGGACTGAAGTCAGCTTATGACAATCTTTCCAAAGCTAAAGCTGATCACGACCCATTTGATCTTTTGCTCTAATGGTCTACAGGAACGTAGCAACAGTCTATGATATCCATGCTTTTTTTCTTATTATTTCCCAAGTAGAAGTAAGGTCTTATGAAAACAAATCAGTTGTCCTCCAAGATGAAAGTCCTCAATTCAGAGTAAGCCTTATCCAAGTCATCATTAACAATAATCTTGTCATGAGCACCAGTCTTGGCATACTCCATCTCCGCAGTGGCTGCCGAGATTCTCTTCTCAACGCTTTCTGGAGTCTCAGTACCCCTTCCTTCCAATCTGTGTCTCAACTCATCAATAGATGGAGGAGACAAAAAGAGGTATCTAGCGTTCAAGTTGGTGTTCTTAACCGACTTGACACCTTGCATATCGATATCTAGAATGCAAGTTCTGCCCAACTTGGCAACGTCCTCAACGGCCTTGATGCTGGTACCATAGTAGTTACCAGAGAACTGGGCCCATTCGATGAACGCTTTTGCGTCAATAAGTTTCTTGAACTCATCCACGGTGGTGAAATGGTAATCCTTGCCGTCAACTTCACCTGGTCTTGGGGAACGCGTAGTGTTCGAAACGGAGAACCCGAACTTGTCGGGAAACTCAGCAAAGAGCTTCTTCAACAAGGTCGACTTACCAGTACCTGAAGGACCAGAAATGACAATTGGACGGTCTGTTAACGGGTGGTCAGTAACGTGTTCTCCAAACAGTAAGCATGGAGCGGAGAGGCCATGGATCCCCACTCACATATTTGGGATAGCATACTGGACATTGAGTGCTGTATCGCAGGGTGAAAGAGAGCGAATACCAAAGAAGAAGGAGCAAGCTTAGTCGGTTCGCAAGGGGCGCTATTGGGAATTTCTGTTTACTTTTGGAGACTGAACCCAGTCGCGCGCGCGAGCGCGCGTTTGATGGATCTCATCTCGTGCGGCCCCTGACTCTGATTTTCGCGGTGCGGCCACGCCCTGGTGCGTCGCACATCGTTCCTTTTTTTGGTCTTGACTTTTTCCTTTTTTTTTTTTTAGCGCGCCCGCCTCGTTCCGCACTTCTAGTTCGCGAGGTTCCGGTAAATTGACCAGAAGGGAAATACTCTGGATCAGGAATCGAAAGCGGGAACGTTCGACGGAAATCCAAATCCGGCAAAAATGGCGTATCTGGCGAGGCCGAGAGGTGCTGTGTGAACGGACAGGAAGACGCATGCGAGAGCTTTCGCCCAGTTGATGACCGTTGCGACGGCGGAGGACGCCATAACCAGTGGGACGAATCTACCGGCTACGAGCTCAATTGACATCAAAGTAGTTTCATTTTCATCAATTTTATAGGCTTCGAAGAGGAGACGGCCGTGCTGCGACCATCAAGGTGTAACGCGAGCGCGAGTGCTCATCACGGGTCTCTAAACAATCTAAGCGAGATCGAAAGCGGTGGAGCTTACTCCTTGTTAGCCTGACCGAAGTACTCCTTAGAAGCGTCAACCTCTGGCTTGATAGTCAAGGAACCTGGGGTCCAGTTACATGGCAAGACCTCGCCGTGCTCCTCAGTCCACTGGAAGGCCTCGAGCAATCTGTAGGTCTCCTCAACGTTTCTACCAACTGGCAAGTCGTTGATGGTGATCTGTCTGACGGTACCCTTTGGGTCGATGATGAAGATACCTCTGAGAGAGACACCCTCCTCCTCAATCAAGACACCGTAGTCCTTGGACAAGGAGTGGTTGGTGTCAGCGACAAGTGGGATGTCAACTGGACCGAGACCACCATCCTTTCTGGCAACGTTGGTCCAGGCGAGCAAGGAGTACTCAGAGTCGGTAGAGGCAAAGAGGACCTGGGCACCCTTCTCGGTGAACTTCTTAGCTGCCTCGGAGTAGGCAATAATCTCAGTTGGGCAGACGAAAGTGAAGGCCAATGGAATGAAAGCGAGGATGACCCACTTACCCTGGGAAAGGTAGGTGTCAAGGGAGACCTCCTCGAAAAGACCGTCAACGACAGCAGTCTTGGTGAACTTTGGAGCTGGCTTCTGGACCTGGGCGACCATTGTGTATGTATAAGTGTATCTGTATCTGTAGTTGTTGCGAGAAGAGGTAGTAGTGAGGTTCACCCATGAAACCTAATTTAGGGGGGTGCTGGGCCTTTTATATGCGAGAAAGCGCCGCCGCGAACACGAGCAGTGGAAGTTCTGGACGGGCCAGCGCTGACAAAATGGGAAGCTTGTAACCCCAAAGTGAGGTGTTTGGACATGTGCTGACTGATACCATCGGAACCGGGCCTTTCTATAGGGCCAATTGACGACGACAAATGCCTCTTATGGTCAATTGATGTATGTCGGCAATAGCTTGTTGAAGAATATCTAAGCGATCAGTGATGGAGGGGAAGCCTCCTCAATCAGAGCCTGACCGTTGCCCCTCGCGGGGCCTAGCCCTCCCACTCGGAGACTCTGAATGACGCGCCCAGTGGATCAGAGGGCGGAGTTCTCGGTAGCTTCGTGGCCCAATCAGCTTGTGCTCTGGATCATCGAATGTATTGGTAATGTCTCTCGGCGTTTGGGACTCTTTCAACAGTGTCAATACCCTATAATTTAGGGTGGAGGAGCGAGAATCGGTCGGTGGCTATACGCGATAGTGCAGCAATGTGCTGACATTTACGCGGAGCCTTTGTAAACACAGGCACTGCGGAAGAGGTTCTTCAACAATGGCCAAACCTACAAATCACTAACTGAATGAACTTGTTCGTATGTATTAACTTAGCCTCACGCTTCACCGCATTTTGTTTGTTTAGACGTTTCTCGAGCCATCCTTTGGGTCAATATCAAGAAGGACAGGCTTAAGCACCGTATCATCAAAGTTCTGGAACCACTTCACTCTGTCATCGATCTGCAAGATATTCTGCACTGTATTGACCACGCCGCCTGCTGCGGTAGAGCTCTGAGACGGCACCAATGGTGGGATTCCATCCAGATCTGTAGCATCATCATCCTTCAAGAGATCCTGCTGCTGCGGATCCATACTCGGGCTTTGACGTGGTCGTGGAACACTGTCGGAATAGGAAGATTGACTTTGACCCCTCCTGCTTGAGAGAATGTTATTGGTAGCAATAGCCTTTGGAGCCTCGATGTCGAACTCGTCATCACTTTCGTCCTCCATGATACAACCTGTCTTGATGTTCAAAACCTCGAGCATTCCCGCAGTGGTTCCACCGAACAAAATCACAGTGAGCACCACAACCACAAGAACAGTTGCAAGTAATGTTGACTTGAATTCACCTTGAATGCCCATAGCCAAGGCAACGCCGACAGCACCTCTTAATCCAGCCCAGAATATCATCATTTGATACTGATATGGGATCTCGTCTGGGACTGATTGATTTCTAGCACGAGATCTGTTGGCCCAATTTAGAAGTCTTGAAAGTGGGAAAACAGCAGCCCAACGTGCAAGACAAATGGAAATGGTGGTGACAATGATCAACATTGGTTTATAGACCAATTCAACTTCTGTGAAAAGTGCTAATCCAAGATAAACAAAGATGAAATTCTCCGAAAGTCTTGCAAGAAGCTGGAAAATGTATTTTGTGGAGATCTGCGTTCTTCTTGACATGTTGTAATAAGCATAATGTTTGAGAGTAATACCACAGAAGAGCAATGACACAATACCAGACATATGACAACCATTGGAGAAAAAGTATGATTCATAAGCAACCAATAACACAAGACAACTCTCAATTTGTGGGTATCTTCTAATATGAGTATGTTTGAGGAGCAAAGCCACAAGAATACCAATGACAACACCAATAAGTAAAGAAATAGTAAATGTCATAAGAAAGAGACCAACACCTTCGAAAAAAGAGCCAATATGTGCCTCTCTATCATGAAATTGCTGACATGTCTCGAACATAACAATGGAAATAGCATCGTTTAGAAGAGATTCACCAAAAATGATGGTATAGAGCTTTGGATCCACTTTGTACGCGTTGAAAATGGATAAAATGGTGACAGGATCGGTAGCAGATAGCGTAGCACCGACCGAGAGTGCGTCAACAAATGAAATATCAATGCTTTCCAGACCCAAAGAGGTCCAAAGGTATAAAATAAGACCAAGGACGCAAGCACTGATAAAAGTACCCGGGATCGCAAAAAGCAAAATGGTACCAATGTTTCTAAAGAAGTTGGCTTGATGAAGTTCGTATCCACTATTCAAGATAATGGGTGGCAATAACACATTGAAGAAGTATGACGAGTTGAATGTCACAGTATCCTGAATGTAATGCCCGGGAGATATTCTAATAACAAGACCCACAATCATACCATAAAATATTGAAAGCACCGTTTCATGCACGGCCTGGATTCTCCGCTGCTGAAGGTAATAAGACGACCAAAGGGCCATTATCAGGAGCAGCATGAGAATGAATAAAGCCCATGAAGAAAATATTTCCTCTGTGACGGGGTTAGTTCCTTCTAAATCGCCATCATCTGGAATTGTAACATCAGGAACATCATCGTCGTCTCCTAGGGCTCGCTTAACAAGCAACTTGCCCGCTGCTAACACCAAGCTTGCCATTGTAGTATATCTCACAGGCCGTCAGTTAGATATTGAAGAGAAGAAGGTTATGGGAAGGCGTAGATAGGATTCTCAGACAACAAGAAAAGAAAGCCAAGTCAGGGATGTCTAGGACGGCCCGGAGCGCTGATCGATTGTGCCGTTATGTTCTGGGAATTTCCTATATCGGTTGGAAACTGAGGTGTGTCCTTACCGAGGCCCTTAAGGCAGCGCTACGCAACCTTTCCTCTTCCGGACATACTCTCATAAACAAATCGCCGATATTCGCTTCTCTTTGAGTATTTCTGGGAAATTGGAGAAATTCTTGAGTTCTTGTTACTCCAGTTTGATTGCATGGGGCGAAATAAACTGCTTTGGGAAAGGTTTCATGTTTGAAGCCAGAAAAGTTGTGACGGCGATCGAAGTTCTACAGAAGAAACCGTCTCGCGATTGAGAAGCCCATATCCATTCCACTACAACGAAGAGATCAATCTTTTCGAGGTTTCACTCTTTTGATATCATTATATCTATTTACAGTTATGCTCAGAATGTCTCCAAAAGTTATTAAGTTCTCCCGTTTTGTTGTCAATGACCAAGTGAGTGGCTTTTCCTCGTCTCCTACCCTGTGAGCCAAGTACTAACATATCCTTATAGGTGTTCTTTGTAAGTGAAATCCATCCAAATCATAGGATATAATCTGACACCCTTATCAGAAATCTAAGTACACGTATGCATTGGTTAATTTGAAGCCAATTGTACCTGGACATGTGAGTACTTATTTCATACCTTTTTGTTACCTATGATCTTATTGCTAACGAAATCAAGGTCCTCATCGTTCCCCTCAGACATGTTGAAAGACTGAAAGATCTGACAGATGAGGAAAGTACCGATTACATGATATCATTACAGAAGATCCACAAATTTATAGAACATGCTTACAAAGCAGATTCTCTAAATATTGCGATTCAAGACGGTCCTGAGGCTGGTCAATCAGTCCCCCATCTCCACACTCATGTTATCCCAAGACACAAAGAGAATAACATGGGTGATAAGATTTACGAACTGATGGACTCTACTGAATTTGATATTGATGACAACTTCAGAGAATTTTATGATAGAAAAGAAAGAAGGAAACAACAAAAACACACCGTGAAGCCAGATTCGGAGAGATTCCCTCGTACAGCTGAAGAAATGAGACAAGAAGCTGAATGGTTGTCAACGGAATACGAAAAGTACTACCAAGAGGCCAGTATAATTTAAGTGCCGCGTTCTTCCTGAGACCTGCAGAATGGTTTCAGTCTTATTTATTCGCTCGATAATTAGAGATCATTAGATTGTTTACAAAGAGTTCTTAAAAGTGTATGTTTCTTCATCATCAATGGCATTAAACAGTATGTACAGACCAACTCGTATTATCTTTTTCACACCTTACTTCTGGGCATCCTCGTGAGCGTATCTCTCAGCGCGCTTCTCAGCTTCCAATCTAGCAACTCTTTCCTTTCTCTTACGTTCACTCCCATAGTATGATTTCTTACCAAGATGGTGTTCTCTGATCGTCTCACCTTGTCTAAACTTCTCCACCTGGTTGAGAATATATCTTCTTGTCTGGATATCCAGACCTTTCTCCTTCAAAGACTTACCATTGGACTCAAACAGCTGGTTCCATTCTGTGAAGGTTTCCTCATGCTCTATGCAGTTACGTCCAATCTTTGTGAGGAAGGCCTTAACATCCGGGATCTCCTTCGTAGGCTGTGGCACGACTTTAGTAGAGTAAAATGCTCTTTGGACTAATGCAATAGGTAGTCTTCTTGCAAACATCGTTGGTGTAGCTTTCTTTAACAAGGACCTGGTCGTTCAAAGCTCCGTCATCATGGCCGATTTTTCAATGAAGCTTCAGTGTTGCCCTGACCACATACTTCGCGACCAGGGCGCTGAACAAAAAATTTGAGGACAAAGTGTAAACAAAACGCCTGACTTGTTGACGGAAAATAGCTCAGCTTGTGCCAGTACCAGCTTTAATTGTCCCTGTTACACTCTTATATTTTTTCAGTATCTTTCTGGAGAACTCCCAAAATTGTCGCACTAATTAACCCTAAGCAACTCCTGAATTGACACGCAAGAAGAGCTCCAGATCACGCGCCTTTGATACGTATACTGTCAACCTCATGATGAGCTCCCAGAGAACGAGGGTATCTCCCTCAGACTCAGCATATCATTATCATTCAATATTTGGTGACATCTGCGCCGCCCGATTTGGCAAGCTCGCTCGTCTCCTGGCCCTAGGCTCATGGGCACTTGCTCTAATTACATCGCTGTGGTCAAACAGATCATGGTGGGGCCTACTACTGCCTTTCTGGGCCATTCCACACTTCTTTGGGTTTCTTCTTCTAGCACTTTTACGAAAGAACAACCTGCATGTCGATCATTTAGGATACAGGACTCTTTCAAGTGAGATCCTTGGGCAGTTGCTTAACAGGAAATTCGTGCTCAAGCTGGCTTTGTACTGGGCGTCAGCATTGATCTTCTTTGGGCTCCTTCACTCACAATTCGGCATTACCATCAGGGCTATTCCAAAGAAGCATCAGTTTCCGCCATTGAGCGATCAGTTCGTTTTCTACTACTACACATCTTTCTTTGTGTCCCTTGTGTACTCGATGCACCACTCCATCTGTGACAGAGACAGACTTGCATTCACATACGGTAGCTTCCATGTTCATCCAAAAAAGGCCATCTTGGAGAAGCTGCCAAGTATCATTACCAATACAATCTTCATTGGTGCAGTATGTGTAACGAGTGGCCCATTTGTGTACCTCTTTGTGCGCCACTCACTGTATGATGTTGTACTTGCTGTCTTTGGAATCTTTTATTCTTTCAACAAAAGCCATCCATCTTTGAATTCCTCATTTGGGTTCTTCACTAAACTTTCCATCATTTCGGGAACCCTCATCTTCTCCTGGGAAATTGTGAACGTTTCATTCGATGCATACATGTCCATTGGTTGTTTGCACCGTGGTCACACACTTTCAGAATTGTCCGCAGACCCTCTTGGAACTCTTCTTACAGGTCTTAAATCAGAGAAACTTTTCACAAAACACACGGCATTCCAAGAATTAGCTTACATTTCAAAAATTGATAACGATGAAGGTAGAGTCTCAATTTACAACAGAAACAACAAAAGAGAATTTATGTGGGGTGAGATTCTTCTCGAATGCGAAAGAGTCATCAAGACCAATAATGCCAACATTCTTACTGCTCTTGCTCAGGCACAGCCAGCCCAGCCACCCAAGCCAAAAGCTGAGATAAGAGATCAGCATATTTTTGGCCGTGAATATTACGGACTCGAACCTGAGGGTAGAGAGGATGATATTTTCAAACATTCACCTGTTACATCAACATTGGAATCACAAACTTTCCTCGACACCAACATCATACCATTAATTGTGAATAATATTAAGGAATCTGTTGCGTTGGCAAAGGCTTATTACCTGAAATTTGTGAATTCTGGGTTTGGTGTGGCCTTTAGATATACTGCCGTCCGTGAAGCGGAACGCCTCTGTCCAACTCCAGTCATTACAGGAAATGCCATCATTGCATTGTCTTTGATTGCAACACATGCTTACTCTGAAGATAAAAGGGGAACCGTTTCATCAACAATTACTGATATTTTGGAGATTTTGGAGAAATCAGTCACTGCTTGTGGTAGATTTGTCCAAAGCCCGCCAGATTATCTCGTTGATGTTGAAGAAGATAGTATCATCACCATTCTTCATGAACACTCTATGAATGCTTTTTTTGCCGTCACGGTACAATATAGCCCTGTTTTGAAGGATGTGGTACTCTCTCCAGACGTACTCAGCCTCGTTAACTGGACGATGGAGACTGCTATGAATTATGGCACTCAGGAGATGGAATAAACAAGGAGGATGCATGATCTACAGGCTATAGTTACTCATAAATCATTTCATTTTTTGATGCTTCCAAACAGATCATTAACCCTCCAAATGTTGGTTAATGCCCGTAGAAAGCCCACCTTCATCAATTATGTCTAACGATTCCAATTGTTGAACACCCAAGGCATTAACAGCGTCACCAGGGACATTGTGCTGCTGTAACTCCGGTGTCTCCTGTCCCTCATGTAGCTCATGTGTCTCATGTAGCTCTTGTGACTCCGGTGCCTCATGTAGCTCTTGCAGCTCCTCAGTTTCTCTTCTCATTTCTTCTTGCTGCAGCTCTCTGCTTGCGAGAAGGAATATGGCATGTAATGGCGGAGACATACTGATGAAGAAGAATAAGACACAAACAAGTAATCCACGGAGGGCAGCTTCTAATGGATTCCTTCCTCTCGAATGTCTTCCAAACTTCAGCAAGGATTTGATAACAAAGTGCGATCCATTTCTGATATAATCTTGAATAGACCTAAAATTGAAGCGTTCCGGATGGATTCCAATGGCAGGCAATAATTGACGTGGAAGACCACCTGGCTCTGAAAAAGCTAATGCAATGACAAGAATCGCAGTGGCAATATGATGAAGATATCCACTAAGGTTCGGTTTGATGAGAAGTCCATAAATCACGCAGTAACGAAAAGTACGATATGCCCAGTGGTGAAGTATTCCAATCACCTCAAGCAATCCTGGACCCTGTGGCTCTTGTGCAGGACCAGCAGCATTTTGAATGTTCTCTGGAATTACTTCGTTATCATTCGGTTGAAGTCGATTATGCGCGTTCGGGTTGTTAGTATAAGCTTGAGGAGGGAACTGATTGTCAATAGTAGCTATCGGTGTTCGAGATGGTCTTCGCACTTGAACCAGAGGCTCATCAATTTCAACACCTAATTGCTTCAATTTAGCGTATCCTGATTTGGTAACCATTGCGTATGGTAATCCTGGTATAGCGTCATTGATGATGATTTGGTCTGTAGATAATATGACAGAGCGAGGCCCATTTGCGGTGTCCACAGTGACTTTGTAAGCTACCTCATTAGCTTCAGTTGGGTCAACGAGGTATTCTTCTCCTTCGTCATTGATGACATCGTATGAAGTCCCCGTTCTGGATGCACCAGGTGGTAATTTATGAGTTCTCAGAAACTCTTGTAACACTCTGCGCTCATAAACTTGAGGGATTCTTTGTTGCCCTGAATCTGACGTATCATCGGTAGTTTGTGGTATACTTTCAGGAAAATCTTGAGTCTCTTGCAAGAATTCTTCAGTGTGTGCTTGAGGAGCATCTCTCAGCGGTGTACCAATGTCAAATTCCTCTTCGTGCACAAGTGATTGAGCCGTTGAGGGGCCAGCTTGCTGCTGTTGTGGTCTCACCATGGCCTCATAATCTTCCACAAGGACGCCTTGCGAACGATCAATTGTCGTGGGTTCATCAGCAGCACCTGAGTTTCTGAATTGTTCTCTGAGTCTCTCAATTCTTTGAGATTCAATGGCAAAGAACGGATTAGGTTCCTTTGGGTAGAAATCAAACAGTTTCCCATTCTTGATATCATTCCAGAATCCTCCTGAAATATGAGCGTCTTCTGGCTCTCGAAGGACAAAGTGTAATGTAAGCATTGACGACGCCGATGGTGATGTTAGGTTTCTGATACGTATGTCGTCAGTAAGGACTCTCCCAAAATAAATCACTTTGATATCATTCGTGGTCACATTCGGATTTCTTCCAGAATATTGATCCAAGATGTACTTCTTAACGGTGAAGATCGTAGTGTCCAAGTTGACACTCATAACCGATGTTCTGAGAATTCGCTCAATCGGTGATGATAATCTGATCTTAGTGTCAGTGGCAAGGGTCACAAAAAAGTTCAAGTCTCCAAAAGGTACAGTGTCCAGCATGAGGAGATCCGAAATTGTAGCATTATTGTCCGCACATACGTTTACACCACCATTGAATTCCAATCCTGTGATTTCTGAGAGCCCATTTGTAAGATGCAGATCATCCACAAGAGTGTACTTAAGCGACTCAATGGTTGTGTGCATGGTTTCTCTCGTTCTGACAACTTTACCACTACTTGTCCTCAAGTTCACGTTGAGAAGGCAAGGTTTCACCTCCTTCGCGAGCAATTTGGTCTTATCAAACTCAACCCGAACACGGATTGGCTCTCTGCTACTGACCACTTGGGCCAGTTCGTTCTCAAATACCTTGGATAAAGGATCCGAGCTGCGAAGCTCACCAAAGGAATATGAAAGTATGAGAGAGAGAGGGTTTATGGATCCTCCCTCATGATAAGACCTTTCACTTATCACTTCCTTCAAGTCCTGCACGGTGTTATCAACCGTTGTTCTGATGAGCTTGTTGGACACGGTGTACGTTTCAGGGTCCGAACTCCACGTCAGAACAGTGACTCTCTTCTCGTCTAGATCGAGACTCAAATCCCTCGATCGCATCGCCATGTTGCAACTGCACTTAATCGATAACTTTTCCCACCTGTCCTGGCTAAGAAACACAAGTCCGCTGAACCAAAGTGGAAGAAGGGTGGCGCCTTTGAGGTCAGCGCTCCCTTACATTTCCAGCGTGCGCATACTACAAACTGGACATCCGGACACCTTTTTGTGGAGAAGACTTTTAACAATATACATCGCAATCAATCACACTCGGGGACATTGTTATCACAATTAGAGCTATATTTTTTGCTCTGAGCTGTAGTATTTTATTTGCGTGCTAACGCAATAGTAGACTACTCGGTGTTCTTAAGATGGAATTCCTATAGAAACAAAGAAAGAGTGAGTATGAATACGAAATTGTAAAGTTGATATTGACGGCCTAGAAAGAACCACTTTTTAAATTATAGCTTTATCGCTTACAAAGCTATTGGGTTAGTCATGAAAGATAATCTACAACACTTGCTCCAACCACCCCGACTCTCCATTTAAAAACATCGTGCCTCGGCGTCGAGCGTCTAGCACAGCGAGTAGCAGCTCGCTGCATTGGCTTGCCAATGCGTTTTAAGCTTGGCCCGGCTTTGTTGCGTGGCGTGGCATCAATGGCTCATGAAGCCAGCCTAGAGATCCACAGTCATGAACGTTGAAAGGGCACAACAGGGATCCGCTCACCCCCTCACAAGCGTACTGAATGTGCAATAGACAAGTGGCCGGAACCCAAATAAGCCACAATCGCAAAAATATGTGGCACGTGCAAGTTCACGTGATCCGCGCTCTGCCTACAGCCTCGCGGATCCTCCCAGTTTGATTTCCTTAAAGCCATTAATCCCGTCTAGAAGAAGAACCACAGCAACGGTAATTCTACATAGGCTGCACTAAAGGTAGACCAAGTACACGAAGTACACGAAGTGCACCATCGCCGTCATTTTGATACTACTTTGCCAAAGGTACACGTCACGCTAGCGCCCTACCTGTGCCATTTTCTCCTCGCCCTCACCCCAAGGATTACCAGCAGAGAGCAAGCCGGACCGCCACCCAAGTAACTCTGGCCCCACCGTCCAAAGCAAAGATCAACGTATATAAGTGCCACCTCAAGCACTAGCGCGACATATTTGCCACTCAGTCTACAAATCAGCAGTCGCCCCCCTTCCCCCCGCCACGATGGAACCGGATGCATCCAAGTCCAAGAAGACCCGTTATAGGGTCCCCACAGTATGTTCGCTATGCCGTCGCCGCAAGATGAAATGTGACAAGCTGAGGCCACATTGCACGTCCTGTGTCAAGAACCGCACGACCCATTTGTGCCACTACGAGGAGCAGCCATGGGCTGCAGACAATGAGGTACAGAAGCTTAAGGAGCAAATCTTCATGCTTCAGCACCAGAACAATGAGCTCAAAAATCTGCTGAGCAAAAGGGCTGTTTCTGAACCGAAGATGATTAGCAGTACTGGCCTCATCATCCCAGGCGAGCCCGAAGATGACCCTGTTCTAGAGCTGACTGAGAGCTTTGATGTGCTCATGCTGAAGGAGAACAAGATGGCACACTACGGAAGCTCAAGTTACATGGCGGTCGTTTCGCAGGACCCCGTGTTGAAAAACATGTTTAAGAGGCTCATTTCTACTCATCTTACAGGTATTAATTTCGAAAAGTTCTTTCTCTATGACCAGGGCATCATGCCAATGACCGACAACGGATGTGGGACCTTGGCTCCAAATATACCTGGAAGCATCTTTGAACATGACTTGAACAGGAACAATGAGCAATTGGTGCGGGACATCAATAGTATCCTCCCGGCAAAAGACATCGTGCTGGCACTGGTTGACCACTTTTTTGCGGAGGCCTATGCCTTTGTCCCATATCTACACGAGGGTGCCTTTAGAAAGAATGTCGAGTCTTTGCTGTCCATGACACCCGATGGAAAGGCTGTTCTTGTCGTTTCCTCCATTTCTCAATTGGTGAGTGTTTCTACTTTGCTTTGCGTCTTGAGATTTGCCTTCATCTCTTTACCAATGACGAGGTCTCGTGCATCACAAAATCAAGTCACCAGCAAGATTCTCGACTCGGGGACACTCATCCCACCAAAATTCATTGAGTATTCCAAAGCTTGTATGGCTAATGCCTCGGCATTGAGAAAGCCGACTTTAAAGCACATCCAGGCTTTGCTAATGCTTCGACTTTACAGATTCTATGCCCCAGAAGATAGCGACGAAAGTACTGACTCTACAATCTTTGTTGCTTTAATCGTGCAAATGGCCAAAATGCACGGTATGCATCGCGACCCTACAAGGTTTGCAGTGGTGAAAGACAATGGAACTATAAACACATGGAGAAAGATCTGGATCCAGCTTATGTTTTTGGATGCTTCACAAGCTCTTCATTTTGGATGCCCATTATTGATTGACGAAGAATATGATACTGAGCTTCCAACGGCAAGCTCCACAGATACAGCTTTGGAGAAGCAATGTATTGAGTCGTTGGTAAAGATGAACGAAGTTACACAATTGATTAGACAGTTGGTTTCGGCAACTGGGAAAATTAGACAGCACCCGAAACGGTCAGACATTGAGAAGTGCTTGAGAGACGTGGAGTATACGATCATGAAGTATCGTGCAATCACAGAGCTGACAAACATGTACAGCCCAACGGAAACTTTCTTGAATAAATTGGGAAAGATGAAGGAACTTGTTTTGAAACTGTCTCTTTACAATCTTTACTCCATTTACAACTACATATTGATGCTGACGTGTGAACCAAGTGACTTCTTGTCTTCATTTAAGTATACAACTCGCGCTGCTGAATCGGCATTCATTGTGTTTCGTCTTGCCCATGATTATTCCAAGGATCCCTCTCGTTACAACAAGAATTTGAACTTTGAATCATTCTTGAGTGCTTATGTCTTTGATTACACGAAGAGACTGGTTCAAGAGATTATTTCATTTACATTCCGAGATTTATCAGGGATGTTCAACTTGAAAAAAATTGTGGCTGGATTCACCATGCCTGACTCTCTTGGGTTGCAATCATGGCTCACACCGCTCGACGATACGCTCGCAACTGGCGACCAATGCATAATTAGAATAGAAGAACTGGTTCAATACTGCTCAAAGCTTTCAAGCAGATATTTCACTTGCTGGAGATTGGTGTTTGTGAACCAGCTCTTTAATGATTACATTGATGAGTATTACCCAGGCAAATTTGAAGAGTTACACCAAAAAGTTTCAGGTTTCAACGACCCGGCTTCCTCAGATGTTGCAATCTCATTGAAAGCAGGTAGAAATGCTTCAAATGGTGAATCCACCGTTAACCAAAATGTTAATGAACTTTGGCTACAGTTGGTTGATGCTTCAAATCAATCCAAATTTGATTATCTCGTTCCAGACTTTGAGAAATTTGAAAAGGTGGGCGATCCATTCCATGATAACTTTTCCCATTCCTTAGATATTGACGATTATAATAATTTACTCCAAGAGAGTGGCCCATTCACATTTGGAAGTTTCAGCAGCGCAAGTGACCCTAAGGGTACTCATACTGATGATATTTCTCCAAGAACCGATTCAAGTGATGCTTCACAGAACGCTGCGACAACCATCCGGGATCCAATAGAAGGGAAGGTTATGTCTATGCCACTCTCTGGTGACCTTCTTGACGAGGGTGTTTCAGAGCAGGAACTTGCAATGCAAGTGGCAAGATCAATGTTTGGCGGTACATCAACTGATTTTTTTCTGAATAATATTGGCTTGTGAATTGGCTCTACTCCCACCTGGAAGCATTTTCTGCTTTGAGATGTAGCTACATGCTGGTGTTTATTGTTCCGTTTTCTTTTGTTTTAGTTGTTTATGGCTTGTATATATGTCTTGCCGTCATATCAGCAGTTTATTTGGGTAGGTACATCAATGCATTACAAACGTTAAATAGGCGGAGTGCGTTTATCGTCCACCGCATACCGCACAATTATCCTTCCTCTCATAGGAGAAGCAGTAAGTGAAGATGGAGTCAGATCCAGAGTACATCATGAAGTTGTCTAAGTATGGAACACAACTTGTGACAATTTTGAAAGCTTCATTGCAACATGAGGCAGCAATGATGGCATTTGTAGAGGCAATTGCGGGAATAATGTTCTTCACCACGCCTAGGACCAAGCTTCTTGTAATACCATCAATATTAAACTCTACTGCTCTCTCTATACTCTTATCTGTAAGCCACGTGACATGCTCTGGATTATCCATATCGAGTTTCTGACCATTACGCTCTCTTTTCCACAGAACTTCACTGACGTATTCAATACAGTGTTCGGGCAATCTTGGATTATTCGTGATTGTGCACATTGGATAGGTTGTCTGTCCACTAATAGTATCGATAGAGCACTCGTAACACGCTGTAAAGGTGGGGAATATGACTTTGCACTGGCCACGAAATCCCTCTGTTCCTCCATCAATGAGTGGCTTGACGGATTCAAAGTCATTTGGGTCCACCATTTGTACGAGCTTGGCATTAATCCACCTTCTGGCTTCAATGGAGTCCAATCCTGAAATCACTAGTGTGAATTGTTTGTAGTATTGCTCGTCTTTATCCTGGAGCTTCCCATAGTAGGGCGTGATGGTGACGCCTTTGAATCTCTTCATCACGTATTCCGCAGCGACAACAGCTTTTGGCCTGCCCACATCTGCAAGTCTAAAGAGGAATTGTCTGTTTAAATTCGAGATATCTATGGTATCCATATCAATGACATGGATGTCCGTGAAGCCAGAGCATGCAAGATTCTTCAGGATCTCACATCCAAGACCACCTGCTCCGAGAACGCTTGGTGCAATGTTAGTAACGCAATAGGTTCCAAGAAAGAGGGAAAAGTTACACTCACAGAATCTTTGCATCATGGACTTGTTGAATGACATCTTCGGAGGGCTCAAAAGCTTCGTCTGCAAACTGCGATTTAGTTGTGAGGTAAGGTCTTATTGACGCGTCACTGTCAGACGTGTTAGTAAGCGTTCAACAGTAGCAATTAGTGGCACGTTTGGGGTGCACTGCCATAATCAGGAAACTTGATACATACGCTCGAGCCATTATAGAAAGTTTTCTTTTGCGTTTGAAGCTGTATGTGTACTGATAGAACAAGGAAAAGTGTTTGATTTAACGCTATGTTTTATATGATCTGCGGAAATCCACCAGCGCTCATGACCATTTACAAACAAGGCGATAAAAGGTAAATACTCCCGATAGTAAGAATTCTACACCGACAAGCTCATTCAATAGTTAAATCATCAAATAAATGCATATGCTGAAGTGATGATGAATTAGCTATGGTAGCAGTATCATAATGTCATCATCTTCATCTGACTTGAAGAATGGCATATTTAAGATCTCATCTGCAGTTCCTCTGTTTGAAGGGTCAAGCTCCAAACAGCTCTTCATCACTTGGAAGACTTGAATATGAGTTTCTTTACTCTTTCTAACCTCTGGTGTGTCATCATAATTGCGAACAATCTGTCCATCCTCATTGAACAAGCTCAAAGTTTCGTATGCAACAGAGTCAGAAGGGAAAGTGCCCTTCTTAGCCTCAAGTGATAAACACATATGAACCACTTGAGAAATGTCATACTCTGGAGAGTATGTATTCAGTACAGATTGATCTGTAAGAGTGGGAAGTGTTGTCTCGATACCAAGACCATGTAACAATGCAGCTTTCTTCATCTGGGCCAAGCCAAAGATGGTGGTGAGCTCCACCAATGCATCAACGTCATCTTTAGAGTTGAAGAACGGAAAGCGTCTCGCAAGGAATGTTAAGAGAATAATACCAACAGACCATATGTCAATCTTTGTCGATTGATGCGGACATTTAAATAACACCTCAGGTGCCCTGAACCCTCTTGTACCGGCTCTGTTTGCTCTTCTTCCAGCTCTAGTGTCATTTTTTCTGGTTCCATTCTTTTGGATGGTCGAAACAGCCTGACACTTTTTCAAAGACTTACAAGGGCATATACTGTTCTTATCCATGTAATACTTTTCATCCTTCATCTGTTCTGCAAGACCAAAATCAACCAACGTTCCCTTTTTCTTGAACGGATCATAGAGGAAATTTGTTGGCTTTATATCTCTATGGATGATACGCTTCTGATGCACGTGATTCAAAGCAGTGAGCAACTCAAATATGTATGTTTTTATTCCTGATAGCGGCAAGTCGCGGTAGAATTCACGGAAATCCACGTGCTGATAGTATGGAAGTACTGCAATAATTTGGTCATCTTGACGTATGGCGTCCACCAAAGGTGCAACATTTTTAGCGCCTGTTAATATTGTAAGCAATGTAAGTTCGTTCAAGATTCTTTGTGGAGATGATGTGACATAGATTCGCTTCAAAGCGACATATTCTGTGTGTAAATGCTTGCGTCTTTTTCGATTCTTGATCTCCGGTGAGCTGTAATACTTTCCACCAAGGAGGTAATGGGAGTCTGCGCATAATGACTTAGCCTTGTAGACTGTGGAGAATGTACCTTCACCGATCTTGTCAAGAAGGATATATTGGTCTCGTAATTTAGGGAAGTCATTCTCGATTTTGGAGATCTCTTCGCGGATCTCTGTGGGAACATCATCGGACTCTGGAGAATCAACAGGCGTCTGTTCGAGGGCCGGTGGAGCACTATGGCTATCTGAAAGCAAATCCCGAGATTTTGGATCCAGATTGTTTTGCTTCATGGAGTTCGAAGGCTCAGCTGAATGTTCCCTGTGGAAGGGTGAGTCAATCTTCAACTTCTTCTGAACTGCTCCGTGCGGGTCCACGAAAGGATTAGACATTTGCCGTGACCGTTGCGCCTTTGACACAATCGGTAGATTTTGTATGTCTTGGAGCACATTTACACTATTAATAGGATCCCCAAAGATGTGCTCATGGCGCTGCTCTGACGTTGGTTGTGCGGAGAGTGACGCGTTTCCTGTGGGCTTGTGCAGCGTCAAGGGATTCTGGCCATCGCCCTTTTCAAGCAGTTGGTCCATGATATGAGGATATTTTGTGGTGCGTACTGGCGTGGATGCTATTGAACGCTTTAGACTCCCGCCGAGAGAGAACCGCCCGTTGAGTCCAGCGTGCGAGCGGCTTGAGTTGGCGTTGAAGGGCTCCTTCGATCTGTTTCAAGCTGAGTCTGGCGCCTTCAGAAAAGTAAACAGAGACAGCGCGCCAAAGAGGCCGCGAACTACTTCGCAGAACTAAATTCCGGTTCTGAATTCCGACTTTGTGTGCGTGCGCGACGCGTCAGGTTTATTGTAGCATTTTGGCTTTAAAAAGGTCAACGGTGACGGCTTTCTGCCGCTCATGCGAGAGATCTGTCGCTGAGTCGTGCCAGAATGACGATGATTGGTCGTATTTTAACACTTCTTGTTTGGATCACAGCGGCGGTATGCTCAACCATCACATTTGAGCTCAAGCCGGACGAGAAGTCATGCTTTTACATCTTCACAGACACTCCCAAGCAGAGCGTGGCATACTACTTTGCTGTCCAATCTGGTGGGTCCTTTGACGTTGACTACACGATCCGTGGGCCAAATAACCGAGAGGTCACGAGTGCGTTCAAGCAGAGACAAGGTGACTACACGTTCAAAGCTGAAGCTGTCGGCGAATATGAATTCTGTTTCTCGAACAAGATGTCCACCTATGCTTACAAGATTGTTGACTTGGAAATCAATGTAGCCAATGAGTTCACTGCATCTTTGCCAGCGGAAGAAGCTCAAAACTTCCGCGTCGATGGAATTGTCAACAGTGTTGACAAGATTGATGGCCAATTGAACGGAATCCTGAAGTCATTACAGTACTACAGAACTAGAAACAACAGAAACCAAGCCACAGTAAAGTCCACGGAGTCCAGAATTTTGTATTTTTCCATCCACGAGGTGCTTTTGTGCGTCAGCATGGCTGCGTTCCAGGTGTCCGTTGTCCACTTCTACTTCAGGAACTCCAAAAGGCAAGTTGTATGAATAGTCAGTCACCCTACATGAAGCCAAAAAATACCTGTTACGACTCCCTGCTATTTATGACCACTCCCTATTTACCACCACAGCTGTCTGGAATCACAGCTGCCTGCATTAGATTTTTGTTGTACAAGATCGTAATCTATATTCCATTTTTTTCGTTATACAACAATAAGGTTAGCTCAGATAGTGTAGAATCATCTATCAGATTATAATTATTTAATCGACATAAAAGCACTCAGATCATAGAACATAATACGATTATGGGGAAGACTGAGTTTGGAGTCCTCTTTTCTCCAATAAGGCCTTACCCATAGGGATATCAATGTGTCCCTTTCTAACTGCAAAGATAGAAGCACCTCTCAAGATAGTCTCCATAACTCTTCCTTGCAGCTGCATTCCATCATACGCAGTCAATTTGTTCTTGAAATGAACAGTAGCATTGGCAATTGTTTGAGTAGTATATGGATCAAAAATGACAATATCAGCATCGAATCCGATACGTAATTCCCCCTTTCTATGTGATAAGCCAGTCTGTTTTGCAGTGTTCTTTGATGTCCAACGAACGATATCGATAAGCGAAACAGGTGGATCCAATTTTTGACCCTCTGTATAGAGAACTGGTAGCCCAAGTCCCACTGAAGCAATACCACCCCACGCTGCAAAGAAATCACCCTTAGCCAAACCCTTGAGCTCTGGAGTACATGGTGAGTGATCGGATACAACTGTAGTGATGACATTATTCTTAAGGGCATCCCATAATGCAAGGCGGTTTTTCTCTGTACGAATTGGTGGACAACATTTGTAGAATGTGGAACAGTTAGGGATGTTTTCAGCAGCGAGAGAGAGATAATGGAAACAAGTCTCAGCAGTAATTTTAAGGCCTTCCTTCTGTGCCTGATACAATATTGGGACCGCATCCTGAGATGCCAAATGAACAATGTGGAGTGGGACTGTTGGGGTCTTCTTAGCGCAGGCTATTAGTGTGCGAATGGCGGTGACTTCGAATGAATCTGGACGCGATGCGAGGTAGGCAGAGTATGTTGTAGGGTCAACTGATGCGAGATCGCCATTGTTTTCGCTTGCCTCGAGCAAAGGAGACTTAACTGCATGATCGTGGTGGACGAGATCAGATGGGATACCGAATCTTGGCTCAACTGGAGCCAATGTTGGGGAGCGTTGGAGAGCGAAGATCTGGTCATCTGTAAGCGTTTCATGAACGAATTGTTTGGAAGTCTTCAGTGATCCCTTAAGTGCTCGAGATGACTGTGGGGTGAGCGAAGAGAATCCCATGTCAAGCTCCTCAATCTCTTCTTCAGGCCAGAGATCTTCATCTGGTTCGATGTGAGCACCTGACTCATGCCCATGTCCATGTTCAGCTGGTTGCATTTCGGCATGGAACATCACTAGAGTGTCATGGCCATCAACTATCTTGAGAGCTTTGTCGATGTACAACTCATCAATAGCCGGAAACTCATCCACACCCGAATCTATCATGAATCCTTTGAACCCTCTGACACCAGCGTTGATTAGCGGGACAAGATCGTCCAGGTTATCAGGAACAAGACCACCCCAAAACGCTACGTCAGTCCAACATTGACCCTTTGCTGCTTCAAGCTTGATGTTGAAATTTTTGACGTTCGTTGTTGGTGGAATGGCGTTGAGCGGCATATCAACCACTGTGGTGACACCTCCTGCGGCAGCGGCCTTAGTACCTGTTGCAAAACCCTCCCATTCAGTACGGCCGGGCTCGTTGAGATGCACATGGGCATCCACAAGACCTGGCATAATTACAAGCGGAGACACATTACGATAGTTCTGGGGTTCAACGTTATAGAGAGTGAGCAGAGAATCAGCTGCTGGAAGAACTTCTTCGACGAGCTCCACGATGCGACCTGATTCAACTGAGAAGATGATAGTGGCAGGGCCGACATGGTCGTCCAGTACGACATGTGAGGAGGAGAGTGCTCTGGACATCTGGATATCTATATGGGTGGAGAAGCAGAGAAACTGTGTCACTGGAAGAACAGACGGGAAGACGATGGAAGGGAAGAGGAGGGAGGCCGCTAAAAATGGGAAAGTGGCTCTGATAACGGATTCCTCGGGCTTGTCAACCGGACTTGTCTTTAACCGGCAATTGTGAAGGTTCGGAGAAGCCCGGCCACGTACCTAAAGCCGATCAAGAGCCGTCCTTACCAGAGAGCCCTCATAATCTTAAAAATGATACGGCACGGGACTTCTGCGGTGTATGCAGATTACTCACACGACTACTCAGCCATTTTGGATCGGCGCTTAAGAGACTGGCGCACGCGGAAACTATTATATGGATATAAGCTTAGATACTGGTTCAAAATTCTAGGTGCGTCGTTGCATGCAAATAATTTTTCCATCTAGATCTCTATACCGTTCAAACCCCATAACGTAGCACAAGATCCTCTCCACCACTCACTCTATTCAGGAAGGCACCCCATTGGCTTCCCAGGACCTGCTTGTAGCCTTGTAATAGCTTCTGGAATGTCTCAGCAAGAACCTGCCCTGGTGTGGCATAAGTAGAGATCACATCTACAAAGGCAACTAGGACCTTTCCCTCTCCAATTCGCAAAAGTGCCTCTGGATCTGTCATCACCGCATTACACATACCCTGACATGATGTTTCTTTCTCCTCGTTCTCCTCACAGTACAACAAATTGGCGGCCCATTGGGCTGTAAACTCCGCAAGATATGGAGCAAGGAACTCTGAATGTCTAATACCAAGACGTCCAAGAGATATGGCAGCATTCTCTAGGACAGTGTCCATGAGACCATCCGAATTCAAGACATCGATCAAAACTGGAATGGATTTGCCACAGAATGCGGAAAGATCCATACGCAACGCCATCTCACCGAAAGCCCAACAAGCATTGTTGCATACTGGGAGAGAGCCGTACGACCGTGTTATCACCTCTTGGAGAAGAGCTGTGACGATGCCTTGAACTTGTGAGCTGAGAAGTTGAGGTAAGTAGATAGCCAAGTCTCCCAACAAGGCATATGCGCTCTGGCGAACATCGTCATCTTCATCATTAAAGGTCTCCAAAAGAATTGTAAGCAGCGTAGAATCGATAAGTTCACCAGAATGAGAACCCAATCCTTGGCAAAGGCCATCAATTAAGTCCAAAGCTGTGATTATAAAGTCCTTCTCTCGAGAATGAATCGACGGATCGGTTACGGCTCTTCTGTCCAACTCAATGCACTCTGCAAGAACACGAGTGGCACGTTGATAAACTTGAACAGCGAATGGAGCAAACTTCTCACCCATTCCAGCAGCAACAGATGAGAAACATTCCATTAAGCCCCACAACTCTGGGTCTTCATCAGACAATGTTTCCCATTTGTTTACAAGAGCTGGCAAAAGTCTTGAAAGTTGGTCGTCTTCCAATTCAACCCGTTCAATCAAAGTCTGAATGGCATCATAGAGAACAACCATGTTTTTCTTCTTGTAAAGGCCAAAGCATATATTGAATGCATCAACAAGGTCTGATGCAACTGGTGTGATCAATTCTGCATCGGCATTGTCAATGAACTGGGCCACAGCAGAACAAGCGCTCTCTTGAACAGTCTTTTTCTTCTCAACTGCGCAATGCAGAATAGCAGCAAAGGTTGGATTGAAGTAACCCGAATATGCACCCCCTGTATGAGCTTCAGAACAGATCCAAGAGGAATAGCGACTTAAAGTCCAACATGTGATGCCACGAACAGCTGGCTCGTCATCACTAAGTCGGCTAACGAGGAATGGAACAAGTTCAGGAAGTTGTTCAGAAGTGTATGAGATTCCACCATCTGCAATGGCGCCAAATGCTAAAATGGCAGCCTCTCTCAAAGGCCAAAGTTCAGATGTGATCTTCTCTTTGAGTAACGGTAAAGTTATAGATATCACTGGAGCAGTAATTGAAGTAGCAAGCATATCCAATGTCGCAGCGGCACATTTACGTAGTGACCACTCTGTTCCATATCCATCCTCATCCTCATCCTCATCCTCATCACGATCTTCAGCTTGTCTATTGCTCTTAGCAGTATGTGCCGATTTACTCTTCGCATTTTGTGGGCGGATATCTTCTTCACGGTCTTCTTCATCTGCATCGTCTCGTGTATCAAGGAGAAATAACTCCATTTCAGAATAGACCATCGATTGTAGAATAACAGGAATGATAGCTGGAAGATGTGGTTCCACGATGCTGGATGGAACGTCATTACTGCTTGCCAATGTCAAAAGGAATTCACAAGCCTCCAATTGAACTTCTTCATCGGATTCATTAGTGATGGAGTGTAGAATATATTGAATTACACCCTCAATATGTGGAGCCAATATATCTGGTCTTGTCTCAAGAATAGCGATGAAAGATTTACAAACATTTCGATGAACTGCCTTGTCTTGATCGTTGGCAAGAACGAACAGATGAGAAAGGAATGCGTCCATGTGAACAAGAAAGCTCTGAGTCCTCAGTTCAATGATGTGGTTCAAAGAGCTCAGAGCATTGGCACGAACCTTAGAACTATCAACATTTTCCAAGAGCTCCAAAAATTTTGGAACCATTAAGTCCAGAGGTCTTGTCCCATCATACTCTGAGTTCAGAATGTGACCTGAGTCTTCACAGATTTTGGCCAAGGCACCAGAAGCACCTTCTTTTGTTTGAGTTGAACCAGTCTCACATAAGACAACAAGATCTCCTAAAACTGATGGCCATCCTTTCACACCCAGTTGAGCAAAGAGTGTGGTGATTACAGTACCTGTGATGTTGCGCACAAGAGTGTCCGCGGAGACGAGGCCACGAAGCACGACAGAGAGCAAATAACTGTTCTCGCCGATACGGAAATCCTTCTGAATGCTATTCTTCAAGCTCAAACCGGAGGCAGCCCTGATCTGCGATAGAGTGGCAGAATCTTCAGTTACTAGGACGTACACAAGGTAGTTGTTGAAGTCTTGTTGTGCTCTGGCCTGTTCGAGAGCATCGGTAGCCTGTTGACGCTCCGAGGCCTTTGGTGACAGGGTACCTCCGAGAATGTGCTGCAGCTGCCCTAAGGCTGTTGGATCAGGCGCCCAGGACATCTTAGAAACCGAATAGTAAGATGTCTTTTGGTAAATTCAAGGAAATACTGAAGATAACCTGTTGCCAAAGGAGAAGCAAAAAAAAAAATCGGACCGAGATGAGACGGTTGGGCCACAATGAGATCTCAGAGCACCAGCGCGCTACTGTCTAGGTTTTGGTAATAAGTTATAACGAAGAGGTGCCTCAGAGGTAAAAATAGAAGCATCTTGCAATGCTATAGTAAAACTTATGTGGCGCTGAAAGAGAAAAGAAAAGCCCCTAACTGCCAGGCAGTACACGCACCATATTAAATACTAGCATTACTGTAATGATTCCCTATTAAATAACTTTGATTGTCGCTGGAATGTCACAGAAAAGACAAGGATATCGCAATTCCAAGACTAAATTAAGCAGTATTTTCTTTCACGATCTTCTGGATCTCTAGTTTGGATATCCAGTGCCTTTTCTGCTGCTGTGAGTACTTTCCTCAGTCATTACTGAAGTAGTTGAATGTACATCTGCAACTGTTTCCATTAACCTGGCTGGCAGATTATATCATAAAATATTTACAAGATGCTGCCTAGCAGTACTGGTGGACTTCTGATTAACCTCTAAATACTAGTCTATTAGTCCTAGCATTATTGTTCTTACAAGAGGAAGAACACTGCCTATTTTCCCAACCAAGTGAATGTCAAGAAAACATCTGGACACCACAAGTGGCCCAGAAAAAAAAATTGTGAAGCGTGTTCATGGAGCACGAAGACATCGACAATCCTGGTAATCTAACCGGTAGGTTGTGGGAAATTCTCCTCTCAAAAGAAATATACCCAACGGCGGAAGCGGAAAGATGGATCCAAACTTTCTGCATGCCTGCTTTGCTGCCACCCTCAGCGCGGACCAGCAGACCAGACACCAGGCGGAGACTCAACTCCGCCAGGCACAACGCTCCATCGGCTTCTTAGGCGCCTGTCTTGACATTCTCTCCAGTAATGAAGTCGATCCAGGCGTCCGCACTGCAGCAGCAGTTTTCTTCAAAAACCGTGTTGTTCGCCACTGGCAAATTTACCAGCGCAAGGATGAAGACGAGGTTGATCCTGACGAGAAGCCAATCATCAGAGACCGTCTTCTCCCAGTACTTGTCCAAGCTCACCACCACTTGAGGAAGCAGTTAGTTCCAGTCTTGACCACTATTGTAACAGCTGATTACCCAAAGAATTGGCCAAATCTATTAGAAGAGGCTCTGAAACTTTTGTATGCACAGAATCTGGAATCTGCATACACCGGCCTTCTTTGTTTTGCACAAGTTTGTTTATCATACAGATGGCAGACTAACAGCGAGAGACCACAGGTTGATGTCATTATCAACTCACATTTCCCTATTCTTCTTCAAGTTGCTCAAACACTCTTGGCTGAGGACTCTGCAGAGGCCGGTGAGATGTCAGTTTTACTCCTAAAGTGTTACAAGTACGTCACTTTTCACGATCTTCCAGTTCCGCTGCAGCAGCCAGAACAAGTCACCAATTGGGGGAAATTGCATGTTCAGATAATCCAGAAGCCATTGCCAAAGTACGTCTTGGATATTGATGAAAATGAAAGAAGACTACATCCTTGGGTCAAAGCGAAGAAGTGGGCGTATGCTAACCTCTACCGTCTATTCAACAGATATGCATCAACGACACTATCAAGAAGATTCGAGTACACAGAGTTCCTTGAGTTCTTCAGTGCCAACTTTGTTCCTCAATTATTGCATCTTTATCTTGAGCAGGTTGATATGTGGTGTTCTCAGCAGCTGTGGATTGCTGATGAGTCCTTGTTTCACATCATTTGTTTCTTAGAGAACAGCATCACACAGAAACAAACATGGCCACTTATCAAGCCACATTATGAGCTTCTTGTATCCCATTTCATTTACCCACTGCTATGTCCATCTAATGCCACACTTGAGCAATTTGAGGACGAACCAGAAGATTACATTCACACAAAACTTGATATTTATGACGAGAACAATGCGCCGGACCTTGCCGCGATCAGTCTGCTGATGACATTGACAGGTAAGAAGAAGAAGACAACACTTGACTCTATTTCGCAGTTCACTTTGGGGGTTCTCAGTCGATACACAAATGCTACTGCTCTTTCACTTGAAGATGCCAAGAAGCTGGAAGGTGCCATGCGTTTGATTGGATCACTATTTGGTGATTACTCAAATCCTAAATCACCATATCATAGCCAAATGGAGACATGTCTTGCCCAATTCATCATTCCACACTTCAACTCTCCATATCCATTCATCAAAGCTCGTGCCTGTGAGATCGCATCCAAATTCTCGGATATTGAAATCAAGGACCA
Source organism: Petasospora japonica (assembly GCA_030557175.1). Taxonomy (NCBI): domain Eukaryota; kingdom Fungi; phylum Ascomycota; class Saccharomycetes; order Phaffomycetales; family Wickerhamomycetaceae; genus Petasospora; species Petasospora japonica. Next base: position 83,619 of record JAKTVL010000041.1, read on the forward strand.
GAACAACATTGCAAGTTTGTATCGTGGTATATTGACCTGCTTTGAGGACAAGCATCTGCCTGTCCAACTTGAAGCTGCATTGGCTTTACAGAGCTTTGTGAAAGTCCCAGAATTCCAAGAAGCTCTAGGATCAGTTGTTGTTCCAACCATGCAGAAATTGTTAGCTCTTTCTAATACTATTGATGCGGAGGCTATTTCTGCTGTTATGCAAGAACTTGTTGAGGTATACAGCGAACAGTTGCAGCCATTTGGTGTTGACTTGATGTCTAACTTGGTTCAACAATTTATGAGACTTGCAAGAGAGTTACACGAAGCTTCAAATACGGAGGTTGACGATATTGACGGTGACATTGAGGATCTCACCGACAAGCAAATGGCCGCTCTCGGCCTTCTGAACACCATGATCACCGTTCTTTTGTCCTTTGAGAGCTCTGCGGAGATTGTCTTCAGGTTGGAGGAATGCTTCGCTCCAGTTGTTGAGTACGTCTTAGTAAACGACATGGATGACTTCTTCCGCGAGGTTAGTGAGTTGGTTGAGAACTCGACATTCCTCGTCAGACGCATCTCGCCAGTTGCCTGGAAGTTGTTCACTCTGTTTTCTGAGGCCCTTAACCGTGGATTAGCCCTGCTTTATCTCGAAGACCTGATGCCGGCTTTGAACAACTTCCTTGTCTATGGATGCGACGATATCAAGAGCAACCTCCAATATTCGACTAGCTTCCTGCTACTTTTCGAACATGTCTTTGCTTCCGCAGATGCAGGAACTGAGGAGTATTGTTTGGGAGCTGAGATTGGTCAGAAGCTTATTCTTGCTTTGGGTCCAGCTTCGGAACCTATCTTAGAGAAGATGTTGACTATCGTAATCAATACCTTGGTTAACACCAATGAATTCACTTCATCGTTCTCCATCAGCATGATTGACGTTGTCATCTCTGGTTTAGTTTACCAATCCAGAATCACACTCATGACACTTAACAAGGGTAACTTTGTTCTCCCATTTTTCAACCTCTGGTTCTCATATGTTCCAAAGATGAAAAGGGTTTATGATTTGAAACTTTCAGCTCTTGGTATGCTCAGTATTGTTAGTCTTCCATCGGAAGAGATCGCATCCTTCCAGGTGTCGACACTCATTCCACAGATCGGTCAAAGTTTGGCTACCTTGATGGATTTACTACCAACAGCGATCCAAGATCTTGAAAAACGCAGAAAGGAATATGATGGCATAGAAGATGGTGAAGACCATTATAATCCTAATGGTGAATGGACTGACGATGAGGAAGATGGTGGTGCTGGCACAGACGACTACCTGGAGTTTTTGAACCAAGAAGCTGAGAAATTGAAACAAAATGGATTCTTCGCCGGAGATGACGATGATGAGCTAATTGAGGATCCATTAGCAAACACTATTCTCGATGGTGTCAATGTGTTCAGCATGTTCAAGGAGGTTGTTGTTCAGTGCCAATCGTCTGACGAGCAGAAGTACCAGTTGCTCTTCGCAAACCTATCCGGCGATGAAAGAGAGACATTGCAGAGTGTTTTGGAGCTTGAATAGATGTACATAAAGAACTGAAAAAGCTATAATTGCATCATGAATCATCAGGTTGTAAAATCTAGCTTTGCTAGCTATTATGTGTCCCGTACCGGCTCATCGGCCAAAACTTCGCGATCTCGAAAATTTTCTTTTGGATAGTGCCTTGAAGAGGTGTAGAATCCCTTTAAGCCGACCTATTAACTGGTAATTCCGGAGAATTTGTGTGTAATCATTCATTTATTATTGTTTGAAGATGAGTACTAGTATTGGAGTTTTTGATATAACCGGTACTTATTACGCATGCGTCGTTGAGAGACCTGGGAAGAGGCAGTTGCAGATCCATCCGCTACAGAAGGACCAACAAGATGTCACAATCAATACATCACTTAGCTTGACATATGAACTTGATACAGATTCACCACTAGTGTCTGTCCAGTGGCTGTCAAAGAAAATTGCATCCAATGGTAAGAGGTCTAAAAGAAGATCCTCTAGTGCTAATGAGAAGAGCACAAACTCATTGAGTTACGTTGTGTGTGCATTCAAGAATGGCACTCTCAACATATACTCTCCGTTTCAGAAGGAAGCAGTTCAGGAGATCTCTACATCAGTTACTGTTAACTCTCTAACTACTCTCGATGGCAAGATTTTTGTCTCTGGGCCCACCGAGACTTTGGAGTATGATGTTAACGACAGCAATATCAAAAACAAAATGAAATATCCAAAGGATCTTAAGAATGTACAATCAATCCAGCTCACCTCCTTCAATGGCAAAGAATATATTATTGGCATGGGAAATCAGATAGTTGTTCAGGAGTACCCGACCGGAAATGTTATAGGCTCATTGTCTATCGATGGAGAAATTGAGAACTCCGCCTGCATTAATAATCTCCTTGTAACATCAAAGGAAGGCCAAGTCCGTGTTTATACATTACCGGAACTGAGACAGACTCATATGATCCATGCCAAGGGGAGCGTATCTCAATTGATTCCAGCCAATGATTCAACTGTCGTTGCAGTGTTAGCTACTGGTCAGGCTCAAATCTTCAAGAACCTCACGGAGAAGGTCAAAGTTCTGACACTTCGCCCGAACACAAAGGAGGTCCATTTCACAGCTGCATATTCGAATGGATCCGATTTTATTATTTGCTGGACTGATACTGAGCCAAAATTCCACACTGTTGATATTGCGACGCCGGAAAAGAGTATCAAGATTGACGTGAAGCACAGTGCAAAGTCCAGCTCAAGGAAGACTATCAAGTCATTAGAGCCAATTATGCCCGAGCTCATTCCAAAGGAGCAATACAATCTTCGAGATGTTGAACTTGCTGCACTTATTGGCGTCAAATCTGACCAGACAGTTGATTTACTGACATTGTTGATTTCCAACCCAGAGGAGGAGAAGACAAGAGATACAGTTGTGCAACTTGAGGGGGACGTTGCCGTTAAGGTGTATACGGCCCTTAAAAAACGGATTTCCACAGATCCAACTGAGTCACAAACATTAAATAATTGGCTTAAATGGATTGTTATTTCCCATCCAACTGTTATCCAACCATTGAACAGTTTCAAGCCTCTCAAGACATCCATCAGAAAGTCGCTAAAGCAGCTCCCTGAACTGCTTGCTCTTCAAGGTAGACTTGAGCTTCTACAGTCACAACTATCGCTAAGAAGTCGAGTTGGTCAGACAGATGAAGATATCGATGAAGATTATGTTGATCAGTCTGTTAAAGATGCAGAAGAGAGTATCGTCTACGTTAACGGTGAGAACGATGAGGGCGGCGATGACGAGAATGGCAACGATGCAGAGGACGAAGAAGGAGCTAATGACGACCAAGATGACGCAGGCTTCGGAAACGCAAATGGAGAATTCAATGACGATAATTAGAGCCAATCTACTGCCAATTTGTCCTACAAAATGATTACATAGCATTGCATTTAAATTCATAGTAGAAAACTGTAAAGACTCATCTCCTAAAACTGTTCTGCGCACGCAAAAAAAAATCACATACGGCAACAAAAGAAATTGGATGCTCATGTCAAATCTTCCGCTTAGCACACTAACAAGCAAAGGGCGACTTCTCTATCTTTGTAAGATCCGTCATTTTTATAATGTCAGAACCAGAAAAGCTTTACTTCTCGTACAATCACATCCACAAGCTCTGTAAGGAACAGGCTGAACTGATCAAGGAGTTCAAACCTGATATCATCATCTCCATTGGTGGTGGTGGTAACATCCCATCCAGAATCCTCAGAACATTCTTGAAGCAGAAGGGACACAAAAACATCCCAATTCAAGTCATTGGTCTCTCTCTTTACGAGTCCTTAGGTGGCGAGAACGATGACACACAGATTGGTAAGGAGGTTGTTCGCACACAATGGCTTGACTTTGGTGCTCTTAATGAGCACTTTGATTCTCTTATTGGAAAGAACATTCTCATCGTGGATGAAGTTGATGATACAAGAACCACGCTGCATTATGCTGTTTCTGAGCTCCAGAAGGATGTAAAGGAGCAAGCTGAGAAACTCGGAAGATCAGCAGAGGTTACCAGGTTTGGTATCTTTGTTCTCCACAATAAGGAGAAGCCAAAGAAGGCTGAACTCCCAGCTGAGATCATTGAGGACCGTTACTACGCCGCCAGAACTCTTCCAGACAAGTGGTTCTGCTACCCATGGGATGCTGAAGATATTGATGACCACACCGAGAGGGCGATTGCTCAAGGATACAACTAAGATTGGGAACCGGTAATGCAGATCTGCCTGGGTTATGTACATATAGTAATGAAGATAGATTACAGATTCCAAGATTCATTTGCAAGACTGAAAGTCAAATATATATTGCAGCGCTCTAATTCTTGTCCAATGCGATAAAATGATTTGCTTGAATGGAGACGGTCTTCGTACAAAAGCCATTGGAGACGCCGACGCAAAACCCAACCGTACCGGCTCTTCAGACTCCACATGTTTAGAACCGGTTCTATCATTGAGGTTGCATATCAACAAGCTGCTGGACTTGCAGCTTGCACAAATCCTTTAAATCCTGCACATCAGCCTTCAACTCTTCAACACGCTCAGACTTTTCACCCAGGATCTCGAGCATCTTATCATGACGTTGCACGTATCCTTCAACTTCTTCTTCCAGCTCCGCAATCTTTGCCTTATAAGCCTCAACTTGCTCATTCTCTTTCATAAGTTTTATAATTTCCTCGTTGGCATTCTTCTTATCTTCAGTCAGTTTCTCAACCTCATCACGCATAATGGAGATTTCAGTTTGTAAGCGACGAACTTGACTGCTCAATTTACCCAAAAGCTGAACTGACCCACCTACGCCAACTGTGTTTGATGAAAAATTATCCAGTCTTGGGGTGTTAGTGTTTGAAACAGGCGAGTCAATTGTATCATTATCCCCAAAGTCACTAAGTGAATCATCACGTTCATCGAAGTAATCCGGTTGACTAATGTTGATATATGCAGCTGAAGCCTTTCTGCTTTGTAATGGCGTTGTAGATGATTCACCAAGACTGATATCTTTTCCTTCCCAAGCCCTTTGTCTGAATGAAATTGCTGAGCTGTTACGTGACATTGGTGACGAGGAAGAGAGCACTGGGATATCAACACCAAGAGTTTGCGGCTGAGCCATCTCTTTGACTTGTTTTTCCAGTGACTGGATCTTGAATTGCAAAGAAGATTTCTCTTGGCTAAACCTGATATCTTTAGTCTCAAGCGCCTCCAATGTTTCATCTAAAGACTTGGTGGAAATCTGAAGTTTTATTTTCAACTTTGCGTGCTCAGACTTCAATGACTTGAGTTGGTCAGAAACGGCATCCAACTCGGAAATTTTCTCCTCAAGATTCTTTGAAAGAATAGAGTTCTTGGTTTCTTGTGAATTTGTTTTGGTGTGAAGAGCACTGACTTCATCGCCCAAGGAGCTGAGTTTACTCATCAACGACGCTTCAATGCTTTGCCAGTTCTCAGTGGCAGAAGTATATTGTTTTTGAAGAGTGTCATGTTGCTTAAGAAGCTTGAGATAACCTTCATCATTTGTTGAAGATACTGTCTGCGCATTCTCCGCTTGGAAACGTAACTGTTCGATCTTTTCCTCGAGTCTGGAAACTTCTCTTGCATGGTCTTCGTTGACAATCACAAGCTTTTGCTTCTCCTTCTCCAACTGTCTTTTCAGATCATTCTGCTCCTTCAATGTCTTGTTTCTTTCTTGAACAAGAGCAACATTCAGTTCCTCAATCTCCCGTGAAAACTTTTCGTTCTTCGCAATCTCCTCCTTCAACGACTCTTTCTCATTATCAAGTTGCTTTTGTAATAATCGAACCTTTGTTGAAGCTTGCTGTTCAGATTCTAGTGATTTCTTCAATGAATCCTTCGTTTTCTTGCACTCAATATCAAGATCTGCAAGTCTTTTTGACAGCTCAGATATCTCATATTCTTGGTCAGCTTCCCTGGCCTTGAGCCGCTTGATGGTATTGTTAGACTTAAGCTCTTTCTTTGAGAGCTCTTCACCTTCTCTACGTAATGTTGCAATTTTATCGTCTTTCTCCTTTAACAATTGCTCAGTCTCAGAGACTGCTGGGGAAACTCTGCTGGAAACAGCGGATGATTGTAATGTTTTGACCTTCTCTTGGAGTGAGTGCTTCTCTTCCGTTAGTGTCTTTGATTTGGACTCAAGAACAGTGAACTTCCTTTGTGCATCCCCAATGAGCTTAATCAAATCCTCTAAGCCAAGATCTTTGTAGTTAGAAGGAAATAGGCTTTCTTGAGTGGGTTGTGGTGTTTCAATGGCTTGGTCCAAGCTCGGTGCGGTGGCAGTATTGACAACCTCTGTTGTTGGCAAAACAACAATTGGTGGTGATGTTTCTGGGGTCTCACGAGGCTCTGGAGAAGTTGCTTTACTGATACTCTCTGAAACTGACGGGTATGTCGTACTTGATGCGGTTCTCTTGGATGATTTTCCTGATTTAGCGGCCAGAGCCAATCTTTCTTGAAGTGTCAGTCTCTTCTTTGGAGCTGGGGCTGGAGTCGGAGCAGCTGGACTTGTAGGTTTTGCCTCCTCAGGTTCCTCAGGTTCTGGTGATTTTGCTGTATCCTGGGAAGAATAGACTTGCCCTGAAAGCTGTGGTTTTGCCTTTGCCTCCTGTTCAATTCTGTGATCTGGCGTCTCAACAGTCGCTGTGCTGGCATCATCTCTAGACCCCTTTAGCCTGACAGGGACGCTAGCAACATCCACAGATTTCTGTTCGGAAACTTCAGTGCTTCTGTCTGATGAGTTCTCTTTCTCTGGAGGTTCAGTTATCTGAATTGAGGGTTGTCCGGCCGAGATTTCTAAAGCCCCTGCAGATGGCGTCGGCGTGATCGTGTCTTCCACGGGGAGTGTTATGGTTGTGGCTGCTTTCTTATCCGAAGATCCTTTTTTGTTGCCTTTCTTTGCCATTTTGCATGCAATTTCGTTATTTTAATGACCTCTTATCAAATGGCAGTGGTATAGTGTGTTAAGTTTGAGCTCACCGTTTGAACAGTAGTTCTGCTTGAGCTCAGGGCAGAAAGATCTCTAAATCCTGATGCCCGATCACACCAAAGCAGTCCTGGGTCGCGGTCAGTCGATCCAGAATTTGTAGACGAATAGCAAAATAAGCAGTTTGCCACAGTCAATAGCGAAAAGGTGTGGACCTTACTCTTCCAGGCTTAGTCTCACAACACCTTCAAAGCCTGCCCTCTCATCAACAACTTACATCCGGTCAAATCATCATCCGGACACCAGCGAAAGGCCTCTCTCGGCGCGCGTTCGACAACAAGCCACCACTATCGACATATGGAATCCGGCGTAAGTAATCCAGATAGACCATCTGAGAACTGTGAAAACTATCAGGATTTCGTCTCTCTTTTCCAAAACTCCAGATATTTGCGCTGGAAAGATGTCGAACACACCACAACCGTCGTCTCCTGCCACAGAGACTCCTTCAAGGGCATCTCCAACTCCGTCCACAGCATCGGTAGCCCCAGCGGCAAGCACCGCTACGGCCTCGAGGGTGAAGAAAGCTGCTGCTCAGGCCTCCACTAAGTCTCCAGCTGATGTCCTGGAGCGCAGAAGACTTGGCCGTCTCAAAGCTGCCGAGACAATGGCTCTCAAGATCAAGAAGTCAGGTATTGAGAGACGTGACAACCCCGTCAAATACTCCGTCTTCGATAATGTCAATCTAATTAATCAAAAAAATTACTTCACAGACTACCTGAAAAAGGATGATCAAAGTTACATTCTCCGTGAGAGACGAGAGGCCAGGGTGGGCAAAGCCACATCTAAATCGGGCTCCCGTGCTCCTGGAGTGACACCTGCAATTAATGATGAAGATGAAGATATGGGTGACGATGATGATAATGACGACGAAGATCAAGAAGAGTCAGAAGAAGACAAAGCTGGAAGACGCACAATCGTGATTCATCCTGGCTCCAAAAATATCAGAATTGGTCTTGGAACAGATGTCTACCCTAAAACAATCCCTTTTGTTGTGGCCATCCCAGGTACGCCGAAGTCAACACCCGAATCGGAGTATGCGCTAACTGAAGATGACATCACTGAATATGAATCATACAAAAAGATGCTTGTTAGGGACTTTAAAGAGCGTATGAAGTATTATAAAAGACGAATCATTCCAAACTCTAATGATATTGTCGATAACTTCAATAAGAAAGTCAAAGGAGAGGTGATCCCGGAGCACAATGACGTCCATAGGATGGAGTTCATCAAGCCGTCTTCCCCACCAGAGAAGTTCTCATACTATATTGGGAACGATGCTATGAGACTTGCAAGTAACGGGTACAGACTGAGATATCCATTGATAACAAATGGAAAATTCAACGAGAAGGAATATGCCTCCACGCAAGAAAACCTTGGAGAAGTTCAGCTGTTCCTCTCGGAGATTTTGAAAAAAGAATTTGATATCACCTCTTTTCAAAACTTCAAGGTTGTTTTAGTTATTCCTGATCTTTATGATAAGATCTATGTTGAAAGATTTATCGAACTACTTCTTCAGATGGACTTCCAAGGTGTGGCACTTATACAAGAGTCACTTGCTGCTACTTACGGAGCTGGTGTCTCTTGCGCGTGTGTTATTGACATTGGATCTAAGACCACAAAAGTCTCTTGTGTTGACGATGGTATGGTCCTGCCAAACTCTCGTGGTGTGGTGCAGGCTGGTGGTGATGACATTACAAGGTTCTTTTACAAACTCTTGAAAGAATCCAATTTCCCAATTGATCTTGACGAAATTGTTCCACACGAATGGGTTATGATGGAACAATTAAAAGAGAAATTTATCACCTTCCAAGACGCAAATATTACGGTTCAATTATACAACTTTATCAAAAGATATACAGATAAATTGAGCGAGAAGTATGAATTCAAGGTGTTTGATGAGGTCATACTTTCTCCAATGGCCTTATTCTTCCCACAAGTGTTCAAGAAATCAAAAAACGTTCTTGATAAAGATCCATTTACAAAGGCGGTTTCTGTTGACATTTTCACTGGTGAACCAGACAACCCAACTTCTACAACTCAAAGAAACCTTCATGAAACATTGTATGCTGATATGCAAGATTTTGAGATTTTGAAAGATATATTAAACTCAGATACTGCCGATTCCGGTACCACGGCTGACATTCCAGCCATTGCTCCGTTGGAAAAGCTCATCATTCAATCCATCGCTAATGCAGCACGCTATGATTTCACAAAGACCAAACAGTTCTATTCGAACCTGCTTATTGTCGGTGGGTCTTCCAAGATCGAGTCGCTGGACTTCATCCTTACCGATAGAATTAATATTTGGAGACCAAAAATTCTTGCCTTATTGAACTTCCCAGAGTTCTTGAAAGGTGTGGAAGCCATTGTTTCAAGGTTCGAGAAAGAGAATGAGATGTCAAAGATTCAATCGGAGGAAGAACTTCTGCCGCTACAAGAGAAGTTATATGGCCTAATTGAAAAGGAATTGGATGACTTCCTTAATGCGCCAAACAATACGCTGATTCCAATTGAAGTTCTTCCTTCTCCAAGAGATATAGACCCATCAATTTTAACCTGGAAGGGAGGTTCAGTGTATTCTCGCCTGAAGCTAATTGAAGAGTTCTACGTGTCTCGCCGCGATTGGGATCTGATGGGATCTAGAACAATGCAGTACAAGGCCTTGTGGAACTATTAGGATCCCCAATAAACTCTGACTGACTGCCAATTTTGTAGCTCTGCCCCCTACTCGTTCCTAGTTCCAGAGTATCTAGCCGATCTTCTCTCCACGCAGATGTCACCTATAAGAGGACAGCTTCATATAATTGAAAAAAATAAAAACGACCTCGGTCAGGGTCGAACTGACGATCTCACGATTAACAGTCGTGCGCCTTAACCAACTTGGCCACGAAGTCTTATTCCTTGTAATGATAATTCCTGTTCAGGATAGATTTAATACTATATTGCTTCCCAATGTCAGAATTGAAATATCCTTCGTTCTCTATTCTCACTTGAGATCATGATAATTCGAGCTGTTTTATCTTATTATTGGAATATTTTATGGTGATCCTCCTTGCAAGACTTTGAATTTGGACATGGAGCGCAACACGGCTGGTGACTGCAATTATTGGACACATCCTCGAGCCACCCCATCAGCCGCTATAGCACCCAACATCAACCGAACAGCAATGATCTAGATCACATGGTGCTCAACGGCACGCTCTGCGTACGCGTCATACTGGCATTTATTTGGAAAGGATGCAGCGAACGGATCAAAAAATACCAAGAGAGTCACAAGTGCTTATCTGTAGCGTCGTGTAGAGCTTCTGACCTCCGGAAAAAATCAATGTGCAAGAAGAATCAAAATCGAGCAGAAAACGTGGGCCATTCATCACAAGAAGCCGTACAGCATACACGGATTCCCGCAACAAACGGTTCAGGGCTGACGCAACTTTATCTTTACCTGGTGTTTCGGTGCCCCAGAATTCCCTACTGAAGGTATAACGCTATTTGGCGCGTCTATTTCTTCGCAATTTTATTCTGTCGAGAATCTATCTACACACTACAACCACAAAGGCATCCCTCAGAGTAACGCTCGTACAGTAGAGAACACGAGAAGCATACATTCACACACGGCTTGAGTCTGCTGACATTTTCCATATTGCCTTGTGGTGATACAATGGAGAAGAGTCGGACTCTCGTATAACTGTAATATCACCCAGTTGGTTCGAACCAGGGCGCTCCTTCGCTCAATCAACAACGTTACACTACAAGAACAACGGCCAACTTAACGGTCATTCAGAATACCTAGGAGAACACATATATACATCTACATTACATCATTGTCCAAGATGAGCACTCAATCACATGAATGCGCGGATGCCGCCACAACGTCGAAGCCTATCATCACGAAACAACTACCCAAGAACTTCATCCTGTGCCCCAGAGAGGACTTGATTGTTCTATTGGCACGTACGCTGAACCAAGTCATACGAATTAATGATAATTTGACCTCTATGGAATCCACAGGGATGCTGCCCGAAAAGCTCACTAGATTTCATTCCCGAACGCCACCATCTATTAGCGTCTATTCGTATCTTGCAAGATTAGCACGTTATTCGTCGTTGGAAAATGCAGTTCTTCTCACAGCAGCGTATTACGTCGATCTCTTGACAAGTGTCTATCGTCCCTTCCAACTTAACTCATTAACTGTTCATCGTTTCATGCTAACTGCAACTACTGTTGGAAGCAAAGGTCTCTGTGATTCCTTTTGTACTAACTCACATTATGCTAAAGTTGGAGGAATACATCCCACAGAGCTTGACATTCTTGAAAGAGAATTTTTGGCAAGAATAAATTTCAGGGTCTTACCACGCGTTGATAACCTCGAGAAGTGTTCAAGAGAGATCATTCTGAAAGAAAGTAGAGAACGAAAGAATTCATTTGAGCTGCAAAATGGAATTCAAATCACCACAGAGCCAACATCTCCTCTGATCCCCTCTCAAGCTGCTGATGTATCGTTACTGGATGCTGCCGGTTTCACCGTCTTGGATGATTTATACGAGACTATGATAATCAACGCTGGGTCACATTATGAATTGGATTCCCCCGATCAACAGCACAACATCATCTACACCATCAATGAAGACCCAGAAGATCAGACTGGGGCGCATGTCCAGCTAATAAATACTGAGGCAGATACCCTTGATGATGCGGAATATGTTCGCTTGACCCGTGGTTTTCTGGGAGAACTTCAAAGGCGACAAGTTGCTTCTCAACAGCAGCGCCAACAACAGCAACAGCAACAGCAACAGCAACAGCAACAACAACAACAGCTGAACAAGACTACACTATCACCACGAACCGGTCTCCTATCGGATTCTTCCGAACTGCAGCGGAGTTGCGATGCTGGCTCCGGTGACCAAGTTATGGCTGATGTTGAAGTTGCACAAACAAGTGTACCAGTTCAGAGAGCACTCCATTCTCGAGTGGCTAAGGTACTCCAAGCCTCTCTTCCTTCAGGCTCCAATGGTAGTAGCGCACTCCATACGAGCGGATGCAGTGACCAATCCTCTGAGAGCCAATCCACTGGCTCTAATGGATCTTCACTGATGAGCTTCCCACGCTCGCCGCTGAAAAGGCCCCTTGATCCAGACTTGAGCAGCACCCAGCGTTCGGGGAAGAGAACATCCACGTCTTCTTAGTGGCTGACCATTGACTTTGATGTGATTCTTAATGATAAGAAAATGGTTTTATGAGCCTTCTTATTCCTCTACGTCTAGCATATAGCTGCTGCTTATTGATCAATAACCATCTCTAATAAGTTGCATCGATCCCAAATTGAGTATCCTATTCCTAAACTCTGATGACTTATGAATATAACCAAAACTTTGTCGTAGAATGAGAAATCCCAACCAATTGTAAATAGAAGAGTTAGCCATGAAACTTCTCATCAACGCATAACGGAAAACGATCAAGTCTTCAACCTCGTACCTACGAGACTACCTAGTCCGTGGAGACTAACGCGGAGCTGTTTCGCGAAGCTATTTCTCGCTCTGCTGACATAATCAGAATTCGGCAACTGGCGGCTATCGAAGGGTCAACGCAAGCTGTCATGCTCGACAGAGGCCATAATTTGACACCTTTGGGAGTCTATTGTTGCATCTGCAACACTGTGGGCAATCACTTTGCCCCATACATTCCCATAGAATCGGGGGTGGATACACACTACTCACAGGAACTATCATGTCGGTAAAAAGCAGTCACACACTTGCTAGGGCACCTACCAGGACGCAAATTTTTTCTTCAGTTTAACCGAGACCACTCAAGTCCTAGATGGCGAGATGTGTGTGATCGGCAATGGTCTAGGCGCTATTGATCCAGCTGACTACGTTTCTTTATCGCTCAGTCACAGCTATTTTATTGTTATATGTTTTATAATATACCTTGAAAGCACAGCATGGAAGGTGTTTAATACGTTACCCCTTTGTTCCGTCTTGCTTTATTGCGGATAATCTAAATTTCTCTCGTCCCCTACTCGGGCCTCGGGGCCTGGCTGAAGAGGTCTGTGGCATGCGTGACGGTTGAGAGACTAGTTAAGCCAACGTGGGGCCCGAGTGCTGTGGCCGGATATGTGTGAGTCAACGAAATTTATAAACTCTCATCTCAACACACTCTCCCTTTTCTCTTCAATATTACTACTCCGCACAGGCCTGTTTACCAATAGGACTGTTTTACGCACATTAAAGATGACTGTAAGTATCTTGAAGAAAGCGGCCTGCCAGACGTCACTCTGGATGTATCACAAGGTGCACCTCATCCCGTGCATCCTGGAGATACCCAGCTCTTCTTTCTCACCCGCCTAAGACGGGTACTAACTCGTACATAAAGGACACTCCAAGAAGTTCAAGAACTCCTGCACCAGAGGAAACTGAAGATTTGAATATCACAGGATCGCTA